>CAUDMG010003960.1:30000-200000 GCA_958450375.1 Homarus gammarus
GGTAAATTTACCAAGAACAGCAACTGTCAAGAAATATGAGGACGTGTCGCCTACCTTGTTATCCTGGGAGGACATCTAGCTTCTGTAATCGGTACTTTTTTGTGTAGTTGTCTGGTAGTTATGGTGTCCCTGTGGTTATGTGTGAAGTTGGGGGAGAGAGAGAGAGAGACATAAAGGAAGGGATAGGTAAAATAATAGAAAGGATGAAGAATTTAGACAAGAAGAGATAAATGCAGAGTATAAGTGGACCGAGAGATGAGCAGAGACAGTAAGAACAGCTTGAATGAATACAAGTAATCTTACATGAAATTTACAGTCATAGATTGATGAATAAAAGTAAACAAACACAACACACACACACACACACACATATATATATATATATGTATATATATATATATGTATACATGTATGTATATATATATATAATCAACACCTCAACCCGCCAGGATTCGAACCCACGGCCCACAAGCCTATGACTGTGACCGGGGAACGCTAACCGCTAGACCACCAGGATGCTAAAAGCAGTCCTAGACTTTGTTATATTTCACACAAAGCCTGTTCAACAAAGTCTAGGACTGCTTTTAGCATCCTGGTGGTCTAGCGGTTAGCGTTCCCCGGTCACAGTCATAGGCTTGTGGGCCGTGGGTTCGAATCCTGGCGGGTTGAGGTGTTGATTGTATGTAGAAGTCCGCGTGCTTTATTGGGCTAATGAAATATATATATATATATATATATATATATATATACATATATATATATATATACATACATACATATATATACATATATATATATATATATATATATATATATACATATATATATATATATATATATATGTGTGTGTATATATATATACATATATATATATATATATATATACACATCAAAGGTAACTCGACCTTTCACACAAAAGAGGTGATTCTCTGTGCTGTCAACATTCGCGTCAGCCGGTCAACACAGTCAAAAGTTTATATGAATACCATTTTTTGAACAGTAACGCACAGAATATTGTAATTTCTGCCTGAGTAATACTCAGCTGCTGGGGACTTTTCCATCTGTTGTGAAAAAATTGTTTTACATATGATACATTTCTAAAATAACGAAAGATTGATTTCGCTGAAGTTGGTTTTTTTATAAAAAATTTGTTCAGTGTGTGGAAATATATATTGCTATATAATGTTCAGCGGCACTAAACTCTTTTAGATGATTAACACTTAAAAAGAATATTCTAATTTCACTGAATAATTTATTCGAATTTCAGGATTTTTTTTCTCAGATTATCACAAATTAATTTATGAGTATTAAGCTTTGTAGATCAGCGTTTTCTATTGATTTTTTTTATAAGTAACAACATCATCATAATCATCATCATCATCATTATTATTGTTATTATTATTATTATTATTATTATTATTATAGATGGTAATGTTGAATAAACAAAGTTAAGAAGGGTCAGGTAATTCAGGTGAGTCGGATCCTGTTGTTTCACAATAATCCAGAATTAATGATATATTAACATACATATTACACTGGTATATTTGTTTTATATTCATTTACTGTATCTCTTTACACAGTTTTGATTATTTTTATGTATTTCATTTAACCATCGCATCTATTTACCTCATTTACCTATTTTTATATTTCATAGTAACATTTAATTATTTACATATCATATACTGTCTTCATACATCATTAATCAACTCATTATATATTCATTTATTGATATTCTTTCACCATTATAAATTACTATATATGTTTTACTTATTGTCTTCTTTCATAATTTTTTCTTATTCATCGTAAGAATACTATTTTTTTATACAATTAGATAAACGGTTACTTGTATCCTGTATTTATGTACTGTATAACGTCACCACCAGGTGAGAGCAAATACACCAGGTGGAATTACTAATTACAACAGGTGGGAGTACTAATTACACAAGGTAGGCGTATTAATTACACCAGGTGGGAGTACTAAAACAACAGGTGGGAGTACTAATTACAACTGGTGCGAGTACTAATTACACCAGGTGGGAGTACTAATTACACCAGGTGTGAGTACTAATTACACCAGGTGGGAGTACTAATTACACCAGGTGGAATTACTAATTACAACAGGTGGGAGTATTAATTACACCAGGTGGGAGTACTAATTACACCAGGTGGGAGTACTAATTACACCAGGTTGGAGTACTAATTACACCAGGTAGGGGTACTAATTACATCAGGTGGGAGTACTAATTACACCAGGTGGGAGTACTAATTACACCAAGTGGGAGTACTAATTACACCAGGTGCGCGTACTAATTACACCAGGTGCGATATTAAATACACCAGGTGTGAGTACTAATTACACCAGGTGGGAGTACTAGTTACACCAGGTGGGAGTGCTAATTACACCAGGTGTGAGTACTAATTACACCAGGTGTGAGTACTAATTACACCAGGTGGGAGTATTAATTACATCAGGTGGGAGTACTAATTACACCAGGTGGGAGTATTAATTACATCAGGTGGGAGTACTAATTACACCAGGTGGGAGTATTAATTACACCAGGTGTGAGTACTAATTACACCAGGTGGGAGTATTAATTACATCAGGTGGGAGTACTAATTACACCAGGTGGGAGTATTAATTACATCAGGTGGGAGTACTAATTACACCAGGTGGGAGTATTAATTACATCAGGTGGGAGTACTAGTTACACCAGGTGGGAGATTAATTACGCCTTGTAATTACTGTAATGCTCTATCAAGGGGAAAATACTACACCCTGTGATATTGTGTTAATTATTTTTAATTAACTAACTTTTTCATGAGAAAGGACTTAAATAATTATGATTTACTTTACGTTTTAATTAATATTTTGTTGTAGGGAAAAACAAATTAGTTAATTAATTACAGACATTATTATCCCTATTGGATAAATAAGTTATGTTTATTTATTATCATGAATTACATAATGTATTTACCAAACGTTCACTCAACATTCACTCCTTAACGATAGAGAAATATTAGTAAGTAAACATTTACAACTTTTATATAATTACATTACGTTCTCTCTAGGATGATAATTACTGAGGAACTATAATTAATTACAAAAATAATAAAATTACGTTCCCTTCAGAAAATTAAGTACTTAGGTGCCATCATTAATAACGGTATATAATTACATACCGTTCCTTTGAGGCTAATTAAGTACTGTACAGAGACTGTCATCATGTGACTCACTGAAACACTACACACCACAGGAGATACACACACGCGCACACAAACACAAACACATACACACACGCGCACACAAACACATACACACACACGCACGCACACACACGCACACACACACGCGCTCTCTTTTCTATGGAGTTTCATGTTTATAATTCCGTGGGATTTAAGGTCCAGTTTACTTTGAAGTCAGTGAAATGGAGAGAGAGAGAGAGAGAGAGAGAGAGAGAGAGAGAGAGAGAGAGGTAACAACAGAAAAACTCAGTTCTACCAACCTCGGCTCCAACCTCCCACTCGTTCAGCCTTGACACACCATTCTTTAAGGCTGCCTCTTACAGCTTACCCTAGATGATATTCTATAGGGCTGCTTCTCTCCTTTCCCACCACCCCCCTTTCCCCTCTCTCACCTCCTTTCCCTCTTTCCCTCCTTTCCTTTTCCCTCCATCCGCCAACATTAATAGAAAAAAAATAATAATAATTTACGTGTCACATGAAAGAGCCATTGTTCTTATTGCCAATGAGATCAAAGACATCCGATTTCGATTCTGAGACTGGATTGTCATTGGAGATCCATCCCAGAGAGAATGGTTAATTAGGTGCTCTCTTCCAGCCCGGTACAAGGAAGCTTTTAATACGCTACTGAAAAGGATGTTCCTCTCCTTTTATTTTTTTTATGTTTTTTTGTCTCTTGAATCGAAAATAAAATTAATGAATTCTTGGCACAGTGATCTTGTGGGTTTTTTTTCTGTTCATACTGGAAGGTGTGTATTTACGAGTGATGGATGGGGTCTCTCTCTCTCTCTCTCTCTCTCTCTCTGTCTTTTTCCATTCTGTCTGTCTGTCTGTCTGTCTTTCTGTTTTTTTTCTCCCTCTCTCTCATACACAGGGGAAAAATAAAAAAATTTAGATGAGGAAAAAAAGGGAAAATTCTAGTATACATACAATCTTCACTTTCTTGTCCCCATTTTTTCCCGTCACCCCAACATACCATAATTCCCAGCACCCCACCCAAACTGTTCCTCTGACAGGGGACGATCTCCACCCCAGCATACTCCCAGGTAGACCCCTCGTGAGTATAACCACACCTGCCAGAAAATGGTTCAGGGCTCGTAAAATCAGAGTCTCGATTCTCAAAGTTTCGTGGGTGAATATATATATTTTTTTCCTACAGTCAGTGATCATGAGAGAATTAATCTAATTAATGTAGAATGTAATTTTCTTTTTCGTTTATAACTTTTTGTAGACGATGGTTTAACACTGTGTGAACGATGGTTTAACCCCTTGAGGAATATAGTTTAACTCTTTTGAAGAATATGGTGTATTTTTTTAAGAAAAAATATCTAAACCTTTGAGGGCGATGGTTTAACCTTTTTTGTATATTATGGTTTTAACCCATTGATGATGATGGTTTTTGTGTAAGTTGGTCTATACCTTTGAGGACGATAGCTTAAGCCTTTTTGGAAGAAGATCGTTTAACTTTTTGAGGACTGGCTTAAACCTTTTGAGTATGATGATTTAACCCTTTGTTGACGAGGTTTTAGCCCATTTGAAGAAAATGGTTTAAGTTTTTGAGGACGATAGTTTAGCTCTTTCACTCAGAGACTTCTATCATAACTTTTTATCTTACTAACCTTGCTACAAACTTAAAGACCTTCATTGTTTTAGCGCAGTGATTACATTATAACAACAACAACCCTTTGAGGACTATGTTTAACACCTTTTGAGTAATATGGCTTAATTAACGGTGCCCTTTGAGGACGATGGTTCAACTCTTGATAAAAATACTTTAATCTTCTTGACCTTAAAAGATAAACAACACAAAGGAATTTTTTTTATATAATTATTCATAGCGTCAGTGAGTCAGTAAGATAAGCTTTCTCACGTTATCCCGTTAAGGAATAAAGCTTAACCCAAAGAAAACTACCGAGGAACCATTTTCTTGCGGCAAACAAGAGATAGAGAGATTTAAAGTCTTTCTCAAATCACCATTTAGTAGAGAATTATAACCAACTAAGCATTAAAAAAAAAACAACAACATTCATATACGGGACAAATTTTCAGTGAATAAGCTCCCTCTCACAGCACTAAATAGAGGATGATATTGATGAACGTACGAGGAACTTGAGAATATACATCGTGTACTAAAGTTTGCCTGTCAAGGGTAAAATGGTTCATACAGACACTTGAAAATCCTTCCTTACGCCTAAGCTTTAGTGAGACACAGTGAGGTGACACAGGACCTAGTGAGGGTACGGGAGATGATGAGAGAGAGAGAAAGAGAGAGAATCACTGCTCAGTTACCTAGGAGATCACCCACCCCCTTCACTCAATATTATGTCGAATTATCTCCACAAACTTCTATCACCTCGGTCCCGTTATAAATCTCCAAAACTTCCTAATTTCATCTCTCCAAGCTGGTAATTACCCTCTTTATGGATCTTTTATTAACTCGTAGGGGTCTCGTCGAAGTTCTCTCTAGTCAGCAGCTTATCTTTTCCTCTTATGGATTGTCTCTCTCTGTCTCTCCACTACTTAGAGGAACGTGTGTGTGTGTGTGTGTGTGTGTATTTTCTGTTGGTTATTTTGAATGTATGTACGGAGGAAGGCCATAGGAGAGAGAGAGAGAGAGAGAGAGAGAGAGAGAGAGAGAGAGAGAGAGAGAGAGAGAGAGAGAAAGAAAGAAAAAGCACCACCAAAAGAGTGTGTCGTCGTCTTCAGCCTAAATCTTCAACCTGACGGAAAATTGAAATGCATTTACCCTTGTAATATAATTTCCCCAAGATAGAGAAAATCTGGAAGAATTGCGTTCAAAAATATGCTTCAGTAATCTGTCTCAGAATTTCCCCTCACAAAACCATTTATTTATAAGTCTAGCTCTTACACTCTCCCCCCCCCCCCCCACCACCATTGTTTTTTTTCTGGTTTATGTTTATCGTATGTTGATTTAAAACACAACTCACGGTGATGTTTTATTTGTTTTGTTTTTCCGGTTTATTTTATAGTGTGTGTGTGTGTGTGTGTGTGTGTGTGTGTGTGTGTGTTTGTTTCAAGTGTTTTAATTTACGTGGGTTTTAATGTTTTGTAATATATCTTGTGGGATATTGTTTTGTTATGTGATGAAGTGATTTTCTATCTCGATTTTCATTTTCTCACTCTCCTTTCTTTCTTTCTCTCACTTTCCCTCCTTTTCCCTTTGCCTCCTTTCACTCTCCCCCTCCACACTTTCCCTCTTCCATCCTCTCACTTTCTCCTCCTCACTTCCCTCCTTTTCCATCTGCTTCTTCCTCTCTCTCTCTCTCTCTCTCTCTCTCTCTCTCTCTCTCCCTTCCTTACTTTCTCTCCTCTCACTCTCATTTCTCATTACTAATACAGAGTCTCTAATAGCCGAAGCCAGAGTGAGACAGTTATAAATATGTCCTGAATATTTTAAACCCTCGATGTATCCTCTCTCTCTCTCTCTCTCTCATATATACAGGGGTAGACAGGAACAGAACACGTCTCGTATGCAGGTCACGGTGACTCTCCCTTCACCAATGTAGTACTGTATATGGGATGTAATTACCTCGTTAAGTATATTATCACCTGTATTGTCAAGGGTCTATTGTTATTGTAGTGTTATAGGGGTGTGAAGAGGGGGGAGGTGAGGTGTGTGTGTGTGTGTGTGTGTAGAGAGAGAGAGAGAGAGAGAGAGAGAGAGAGAGAGAGAGAGAGAGAGAGAGAGAGAGAGAGAGAGAGAGAGCCCCCTTCCTCCGACATAATAATAATAATAATAATAATAATAATAATAAAAATAATAATAAAATTACGTACATAAGATAAATACATAAATACACATATACAAAAAAACACAATAATTTAATAATAAATAAAATAACAAAAAAAATATACAAAAATAAAATCAAATAAATCATACCATACAAAATACGACATTATAAATTATTTCCCCTGAACTGAGAGGAATTCCAAGAGTGTTTCCTTCCAGCAGTGCCCAAGAGAGACTCATACGGTGTTTGGTGTAAAAAATATGAGTTTGAAGAAGCCTTTTCGCCCCCATGCTAGTAGGTGTTCCCAGCGCTTTATTGTGTGGAAGTAAACTGTTCAATGGAGACTATGTAGAAAACGACGGTGGGTGATGTGGGGGTGGGTGGTGTCGGGGTGGGTGATGTGGGGGTGTGGGGGTGGGTGGTAGTGGTGTTTGGTGGGTGGTAGTGGGTGGGGTGGTGGTGGTGGGTGGTGGTGGTGGGTGGTGGGTGGTAGTGGGGGGTGGTGTTTGGTGATGGTGGGTAGTAGTGATGGTGGGTAGTAGTGGTGGTTGGTAGTGATTAGCATTGGTGGGTGGGTAGTGGGGACGATAAGTGGTGGTGGTGGTGGTCGTGGGGACGGTACGTGGTAACAGTGGTTAGTGGTGGTAATGGTGATAGTGGTAGTGGGAGGGGTTCTGGGTCTTGCAACTCTCTCTCTCTCTCTCTCTCAATAAAGACCATCTCCCCACTGCTCCGTTGCCCTTCTCTTGCTTCTCCATGTAGTGTATGCTTTACTGTACTGCTGTTTCGATGCATCTGTTAAAGTGAAGTCTTAATGCCTTTCTCGAGCAGTTGCTACCTCGCGTGTGTGCCGTTAAGGTTCCCATTCTTGCTGAAGGAGGAGATGCATAGTAATGTGAGAGTGAGAGTGAGAGAGAGAGAGAGAGAGAGACGTACAGAGGGAACAGAGAGTAAAGGAAGGCAGAAAGAAAAAAGGCATAGAGAGAGAGGAGAAAGTAAAAAAAAAATAAAGATTGAAACAGAAGAAAGAGATAAGAAAACAGAGAGACAGACAAATGAAAAAAAAAAAGGAATATAAAAATGTACCGTCAGCAAATTCCTGTATACTTTTGTCTTTACTGTAACTGAGTACTGTAATAACTTTCTAAGACAATTTTTTGTACCTGTGACTGAAGTGTTCTTGTCTGAAGTTCTCCTTGGGTGTAGACAGTACTACATATCCTACAGGTTCTTGCCCTGTTCTCCTACAGTTCCGTTTGTTGTTGTTTCCTTGTAGAAGTTGTTATATTACTGTATCTTATGACTCAGTACGGTTACAGTCCAAGGTATTTTGTATTCAAATGTTAGGACTGTATTTTATGCTTCTGTATTGTTACAGTGTTATCCTCAGTGCTGTTACAGTATGAGTAACTGCTGTAATAATATATTTGTTACTCGAGTGCTGTATTTTACTTCTTATTAATGTCATTATCCAATTGGTTTCTGTAATATATCCAGTTCCTTCTTTCCAGTCACTGTACTCTGTGTGTGTACTTGGATAATAGTTTCTGTTTGATCACATTTCTTGCCTCAAATGTTGTAATGATCATTTTAATTGTCCTCAAGCAACCACATTCTTCCATCCAACCCAACGATGTTTTTAGTTTAGCGCTGTTGCTGTCTCCAGTTACGGCTGTATCCTTGTATTCAGCTCGGTGTAAGCAATGTAATTTATTTTTCCTATTTTTTTATGTATTTTTTCTGCCTCCAGAGCTGTAAATGCACACAGTCTCATCCAAACACCGTGATTTGCTCCACGAGTACTGCTGGATTATTGCATCCGTTTCACTGCTTGATGTAATTTCCTTTCCTTCTTTTTTCTGCTTCCAACTGTTATGATCCAATTGCTTGCTCTTATGCTTCCACGGTCTCAATTCCAGGTCTTGCAAGCACGTTCAGGGTCCACCACACTGCTCATATGGTCCAACTCTCGCTGTATTCCCACGTCATTCTCGCCTCTCATGTCTGGCTGGGTCACGTTACTCCTTCGGGCGACCAGTTAATTAGTTATCCATCAAGTACACCTGCTCTTTGGCTGGCCAGATCTCGTTAGCCTCTCTCAAGACGCCAGTTACACTGTCTTGGATTACATTGGGTTGGCGGTGGTGGTGGTGGTAGTAGTAGTTTGTGGTGATGGTGGTGGTTGTGATGATGGTAGTAGTGGGGATGGTTTATGGTGATGGTGGTGGTGGTGGCTTGTGGTGATGGTGGTGGTTGTGATGGTGGTAGTAGTGGTGATGGTGATGGTGGTTTGTGGTGGTGGGAAGGGTTTGTGGTGGTGGGAAGGGTTTGTGGTGGTGGTGGCTGCTGGTAGTCGTGGTGGTTTGTGATAGGGGCTGGTGGCAGTGGTGATGGTGGTGGTGACAATGGTTTATGGTGAGGGTGGTAATGGTTGTTAGTGGTGTTGGTGGTTGTGGCATTACAGGCGGTTTGTGGTGTGGTTTGTGGTGTGGTTGTTGGTGATGGTTGTGGTAATGGTTTGTGATGGTGGTGGTTGATGATATTGGTACTGGTTTATAGTAGACGGTGGTAATCATGCAAGTGGTGGTGGTGATGAGGAAGTGTGGTGGTAGTGGTGGTGGTAGTAGTTTCAGTTGCAATTGTGGTAACTGTAGTGATAATGTAATTGTGGTAGTAATGCTAGTGGTTGTGGTAGTGGTAGCAATATCATTTGTGTGTGTACCTCTTTGTAACATTTTGTATTTATCTGTAATATTTTGAAATTCTTTGTAATATTGTGTCCAGTCTTACAAAGTTATGGACGTCTTTACAATAATGCGTAGTCCCGTGCAATATTACCTCCATATTGTGTACTGTACTTTACAACACAACACTGAACGATGTAGTGTGTGTTGCTCCCTAGAGTGTATAGCTGATATTGTGTTCCGGAAATCTGATCAAATTAGGAAATTATTGTTAAAGAGCGATGGGCTACGACACAGCATTCTGAGCTGAGGCTACACTAGCTTTGTGTACATTGATTTACATACATGATTATAAAGGAATGAGAAGAACAGTGCTGATGTTGCAATTAGTTAAATGCAATATATCAGTCTGGGTGTATAAGTGGGTAGCCTTGAACTCCAAAACCAATTATACACCAATAGCATTAAAGATTGCATGCAGAAGTAAGGATAAAAATTGAGTCCACACACCCCCTACACGTCTTCCCACGCCCTTTACACGCCTCCCCATGCTCACCCCCCCCAATACACTTCCCCCAATACACTTCCCCCACACACCTCCCCACACCCCCTACACGCCTCAAGTTCGCACGCCTCCCCATGCTCACACGCTTCCCCACGTCTTCTACACGCCCCTCACGTTACCCCACACGCGCGAAGATTTATAACTTAGGTTCCATCATATGAAGTATGTAGCAGTATTTGGATGAAATGTGACATATTTTGTAGTACTAGACCTTTGTTGAGACACTTTCAAACGTTTTGTGGTGAACAAATTACACAAGATTGAGGTACATCTATCGCCACGCTGCCAGACGTTCTGATCATAAATAGAAAACAAATATCGTACAGTCGATAGTGTCACTGGGAGGACAACAACAGTGATGTGCACATAGTCTAACGTGTGTGTTTGTTCAGTGTGTACCAGCACTGTATGTTTTTACTGAATATTTCTGATGTACCACCAAATAATTTATCTAGCATAAAGTTGTTGATTCTTTGGAAGGAGAAATATATTCGAAAGTCATCATTATCACATATTAGATCTCACATTTAATTACAAGTTCAATTAACATTTCCTGCATGCAAATTTGCTTGGGTTGTTGTCACTAATTATAATGACGATTCGGATACACATTGCCTGCACCTGTAGTCAAGTACCTGGGCCGAGTGAAAACTATTGGGGCGCTTCTATTGTTCTCAAAATTTTGCGCTTTAAATATTAGATGTTTTTTTCTAAATTGAAACTTATTACATTAAAGGATTAATTTTTAAATACATTTTACTCTTCGAAGTAACATAACAATAACTAATAACTGTAGATGTATTCATTTACTCGTTATGCAAAACACCTGAACTTCTACCACTGAGAACTTAAACCTACCGACATTCCCGACCAATCGAAACCAAATATAAATTGATGCGCTGCCGAGGTGTATTTGGTGAAGGTTCTCTAAAATATCTCACAAGATAAACACAGTTAAGCTTCTTATTCCCTTAAACTAATGCATTAAAATATTCAGAGGTGATAATACCTAATAAATAGAAATGTGAATAACAGCGCAGGAAATGCCTAAAGTTGACACACAAATTTCAAAATGGCATTCTCTTTAGTTTATAGCTTTAGGGTAACTCCTATCACCAAAAAAGAGGTTGGCAGGTTTTACCCTTTGATGTTAACACAACTTAAATGGGATCGTTTATCCCTAGTTCGGCGCTGACTATGTTAAAGAGAGCTATACCTGTACTTGTGTTGTTGGGTTTCAATGGATAAATATGTGAACTTTCACTATGTTTCCAGGCAATGTACAGTATTTGTATATATTGTATAGCATCTGAGTATGTATATATATATATATATATATATATATATATATATATATATATATATATATATATATATATATATACACTATACGGCGTTTGTCTGTATTTACGTTTCATACAAATGGGAAGGTTCTCCATACACGTATATACAATACTATTTAGTATTTATGGTTGTATGTTTATGTCGTATTTGTCTCCCTTCTACAAAACTACATTTCAATTACGTATTTTTTTAACGCTCGGGCTGAATCTCGCTGAACCGGTGGAAAAATATTTTCGGTTTCATTTGCGTGTGTTGTATAAGTCCCTGGCGGTTGTGTATGCATTGCGCTATTCGTTGCACTTCTGTATGACATTGTATTTGCAACAGGTGTTCTGCACGGGTAGGTTGAATATGCAAGGTACAAAAGTGAATGCAGGCCGTATATATTTGCATTAAATCCAATTTACATATCAAGAAAAAAATGGCCGAAATATACTACTGGTTAACAAACACACACACAAATATATATATATATATATATATATATATATATATATATATATATATATATATATATATATATATATACACACACACAGTATAGCATGTTCAGTTTCTAAGTACGTAATTGACATATTATTAATGTTTTATGTTTACATTAAAGGACTTAGTGTAGTAACAGAAACCATAATTACCACCAATAAAATTTTCTGCTACCATCGTACACAGGGAATGGTAGAGTGAGCCTCACATGACCTAATCCCTCTACTATTTCTCGCACGCGTGTGTGTGTGTGTTTTCCTACGTACAAAAAACATTAATCCAATCTCGTACACATAAACACATACAATTACACATGCAACCACTGACACTCAACACACATTCTTACCAACAACAACGTGGACAAAAAAAAGAGATTAGTTCCTTCCACACTTGTAAACAAAGTCATCATTGGGCACCGTTTCTCTAAAACGAGTAATTTCCTTTTGCTTGGTCACGAGAGAACGATTCTGCTTAGGCTAAAGTCTTAGTGCATTTTTGACATCATTTAGGTTATTTTTTGTCTTTGGTGTTATGTTAGATTAATTTAGATGAGTTCTGATATCTCCAGTTGAGGGAAATAATTGACATACGAGTTTTTATGAATTGAAACAGAGAAGCTGGAATCAGTACGTACTCTCTCTCTCTCTCTCTCTCTCTCGTCTCCTCCACCAAGTGCTGGAAATATTCTCCTTTATATTATCATAACTCCTTTTGTGATGTTTTTCATTTTACAGTGAACTCAAGAGAAAATTTAAGGTGTCACAGGTTATTTTAGAGCATTATTCATTTTATAATCATCGTCTCCAAACATTTAATAACTACCTTAGTGCTTCATAAGTTAGGTCGTTAGCGTTGGTATTTGCTGATGTTTTCTAATCGTTATTTTTTTTTAATTATTGATGGACTATTGTAATTAATAAATTTGCTACTCGCTTTTAAAGACGTTAGTAGTTTAAAAACATTAATAACATTATAACGTCAACGACAATGATAGTTTTCATTACCCTTCATAGTACTTATTTTGTTTTTCTTATTTGATAATTGACTCGGTGAGGTTCCCAGTGAAAGTTTATGCTGTCTTAAGTTATCAATTAATTTAAGGAGACAATTGATGAAGTTTTTCTTGAACTTAGTATTCATCACTTAAATTATTACATATATTTTCAGTATTATTTTTATCACAAATTTCAAAAATCTAAAACATATCCGAGATGCTTCCTCGCTAATTGTTGAAAGCGAGTCAGTATGTCAGCCGTTGACACTGTGGCTACGCATGCCATCCTCTACTCTACTATATGACAGAAGAGGGTCTGTTTCACCCCTAATGTTCTGAGGACCAGTTTAACCCGACCTGTAAACAGTCCCATTCCCTCCCCCCCCTCCCCGGGTTGAAGGAGTTTGTGCCCAGAGGTTAGAGACTTCGACTGTATCTCTAAGCAAAGTTAATATTTTATTTTATATTATTTCGAGTTTTATTAGATATTATCGTCAATATAGTGAAATATTATGGCAATATTACCCAGATCGAAAGACTAAATGTTAAAACAGACTTGTGAATATATAATAATGAGAAAATATTAGTTAACTGTGTCATAGAGTTAATATAAACAGTAAAGCAAAGGTAATGATATTTTAACAGTTGGAATATTGTTAATAATATACAGGATATAAGGGCGAATTTCTTTGGATGATACACAAGACGAAACGATCAAAAGAAACCATATATAAGTGAATCTATAAAATTATAAATTATTGAAAGAAACCAGAATAAATAAATACAATAAATAAAAAAAAGAAAGATTAAAGAATCAAAGAACCTGAACCAAAGTCTAATTCTGGTTTTTTTCTTTTCATTTTTTCCTCCAACTTGAGGTGAAGGTGACTGCAATCTCCTAATTGAAGTGCCTCCGTAAAGACAGGTAAAGACAGGTAAAGACTCTATCAAGGGGAGTGACTCACATGTTCAGGAGGAGGAAAGGCCAGTGCACTAATTCCTCCTACCTTATCTATCCTTGTGTGAGAAAGAGAGGGGATCAGAGGAGAGAGTGAGAGACAGAGGAAGAGACAGAAAAAGAGAGGAAAATAGAGAGGTGCAGAGAGAGAGAGAGAGAGAGAGAGAGAGAGAGAGAGAGAGAGAGAGAGAGAGAGAGAGAGAGAGAGAGGTCAGTATGAGCAGGAATCGAGAAAGAACGCTTTGTATTTTTCTCAACTTTTTCTTCTCTTGAGCATTTTTATTAAGTGTTTTTTTATGACTGTTTTAATAAGAGGTTTTTAGTATTAATGTGTCGTTAATTATATGAACTCTATATGTCACTAAAAATAATTTGTGTGCATGAATTGTTTCCTTTTATCTGATTTAATTTATATTTGTATGTATATATTTTTATTATTTTATCTAGAAGCGCACACACACACACACACACACATAATAAATACATTAACATACATACACACACAAAATGAACACATTGACACACACACACACACACACACACACACAATAAATACAGACACACCACATCGGGAGGAAGACACACTATGTGGAGGGTATCCATCATCGTGACACACCAGGTGATACCATCAGTAAACAAACAGGAGGGGTACACTAATGAAGACGTTCCCAGGTGTATAAACACATACAGGTACTTAGTTTAACACTTCTATGTAGTTGTTGCTATAATTATCTCTTACATGCCTCAGCCAGATTGATTAATTAGAGACACGAGAGATTGACCAAAGTAAGAAAGCGTGAGGAGAAAAATACGTTAACATTTAAAGATAAAGAGAGAAAAAAGAGTGTGTGGGGGGAGGGGGGTGGGACTGGTCTTGTAAAAAGTCTTTTTAGTCTTGGGTCTTGATATTGGCGTCAACTGAGTCCTGTGTGTGTGTGTGTGTGTAAACGTTCGTATGTGTGTATGTAATTTTATGTAATTGTGTGCATGTGAGCGCGCTTGTGTGTATGTGTCTATGAGGATTATGTGCGTGTGTGTGTGTGTGAGCGTGCATAGGCTATGTGTGTTTGTAAGTGTGTGTATGTGTGCGTTTATGTGTGTGTGTGCATTTGTGCTTGTTTATAGGTCTGTTATCTTCATGCAGCTATTTTCTGCTGTGTGTGTGTGTATGATTACGCTGAACTACGTTTATAAATTTACTTTTTCCTTGTGTATATATATATATATATATATATATATAAATATATATATATATATTATATATATATATATATATATATATATAATATATATATATATATATATATATATTATATATCAAATATTATTATTCGTTTCATATCTTAATATTAAATTCCTATCTTTTGCACTTTCACATTCTGAAATATTTTGTAATTTCTCGCGCAGGAAAAAGAAATATGAAATATGTTCTTTCTCTAAAACAACCTAGCCGACTTTCTGACCTTCCATTGAGGCCGTCATCACCAGACGAATTCTTAACCATAGAACGTTTTCTGTAGCAACAGAGAAAATGTTTCCAAGAGAACGTTTCCGGGAGAACGCTTCGGAGCACAGGAGAAAAATAGTCGCTCGTGTAGCTGCTAGACCCAGAGTGTATCTGAGAGTTCGAGCAGAAGCTATAGTGAATGCACTCTGACCTGGGGGCAAATAGAGCTCTCACACGGGAGGCAAATATGTAAACACAAGTAAACACGGAGGTCAAAATAATGGCCGGGTATATATATCCCAGGGAAGGTTTGTTTGGCGATCATTACTAAGCCCGCCTCTCTTTCCTCTCTCCCTTCGGTGTTGTTGTGAACATTGTTACAACATTCTTTTGTGAGCTATTTTACCTTCGCTATATTAAACCACTACCTGGAAACACATACTGGGACATCAATTCGTCGCGTGAGACACAGAAAAATGTGAAAACGAAGCGCCGGAGGAAAAAAATCAAAGGCCTCCTTCGATGTTGTGCGCGAGATGCCACGAGAGTTTAAGAGAGAGAGAGACTGCCAACCATTTGTTTACTTATCATTACCGAGGGCACCGGCATTCACCTTCTGACACCTGCGCTTCGGGGCATCCAGTCAGGGTCGCGGCTTTTGGAAAAGGACCTGAAAGAGAAGGCTGGTAGCATCTTTTCATTGTGCCCCCTCCCCCCCTTTTGTTGCCTTATCTTTGGGGAATTGCTTTGTATCCAGCATTTGTTAATGGCCCCAGGATATATATATATATCTTTTTATGAGTACGAGGTGGAGAAGGTGTTGTTGGTGCTTCAATACTGATGGTTTCATAATTTTAATATAATTTTATAAAACAAGATGGTGTAACACGGTTCTTGAAATACATTATGTAGGAGTGTGTGTGTGTGTGTGTGTGTGTGTGTGTGTTTTTGTGCTCCTCTGACCTAGCATTGATCGATTTTGCCACTTTGAACCGACTTTTATACACCAACACATCACAAACAAAATATAGTAACGACAGAGACTCTCGCTCCACGCCTTAAATTACGGTGTGGAGGAGAAGCAGGACGATAGGTAGATGTGGAGGGTAGATGGGAGGGAGGGGTAGATGGGAGGGAGGGGGTAGATAGGAGAGAGGGGGGTAGATAGGAGGGAGGGGGTAGATAGGAGAGAGGGGGTAGATGGGATGGAGGGTAGATGGGGAGAGAGAGTGGATGGGAGGGAGAATGGATGGGAGGGAGGATGTATGGGATGGAGGATGGATGGGATGGAGGATGGATGAGATGGATGGGATGGAGGATGGATGGGATGGATGGATGGATGGGAGGGAGGGAGGGAGGATGGATGGATGGATGGGAGGGAGGATGGAGGGGAGGGAGGGTGGATGGGTGGTGTGGAGAAGACCGAGGGGTGGAGGAAGAGAAGAAGGAAATAAATGGAATAGATGAAATAAAAAGAAGAGTGAAGGAAAAAGAAAGGAAGGAAGGAAAGAAAGATGAGGGCGAAGTCAGCGAGAGTAAGATATAGAAAGGGGCAGAGTGAGAGTGAGAGAGGTGGGTGGGAGAGGAAGCAAGGAAGAAAAAAACGGCGTAGAAGGAAAAAAATAGTACTGCAGATTGTCTATAATTGTGGGAGATATCAGGATGATTTTAACAACAAATTATTACAATAATACTTTCCTACACCACATTACAACACACCACTCCATTACAACACTCCTCAACCCCCCACGTCACACCCCATAACACCACGTCACACCACACACTACCATCCGATCACCATTGCGTTACCTATCACCACACCCTACACCACCACAGCCCACCACACCCAACATGAGCAATGTCTACACAACAAACAAAGGGCCAGTGGCGTATCTCATGTTTTTATATGACATGATCAATAGTCTAACACATCCGTATTGTTTCGTGTGCATATCAAAGCACCAATAACAGCCGCCCAACACACGAGGGGAAAAGTCAAAGTATACATATTTTTGCTTCGTGTTGCATGCAATAGAGACTGCAGATATTTGCATGACCAATCCTACAGTCATTTCACAATTTACCGCAGTACGATATATATATATATATATATATATATATATATATATATATATATATATATATATATATATATATATATATATATATATAGCGTCTATTATTCTGAAAATTTTCATGACTTTAGTATCAGTTGTTTTTCTCCTAACACTTATAGATACATACAATGGAGCCCAGTAATGACCCCTCACCCTGTAACTCTCGTCCCTCTCACCGTTGACAGCCCTCACCCCCCTTATCTGTCTGCGTCGTGTAGACCCAGAGGTGTGACGTATAGTGCCACACCTTCCACTATTGATCTACATTAACAGTATGTGAAAATAGGACTTAATGAACACTTTCAAAACATTAACTATTGAAACACCTAAATGACGCACAACAACAACAACAACAACACCCTGACCACGCCCGCTGCGTTAATGTGTGTATCACAGCCGAGGATTTAACGCAACTCACTGCACAATTATCTTTATAATTTATATACAATAGTCATTTTTGTGTATTGGTAAAACATGTTATAGGTAAAGTATTTCTCTGTTTTTATTTTCACTAATAAATTCACTTAAAATTAATAATATATTTTACCTAATAATATTAATATAAAAATTACTTTAATTATTACCCGTATCTGAAGATGAGACACCTGATCACATCTTGCATTTATAATCTACTTAGATTACTTGAAGGTAATTAAGACATATGGACTTTATAATTAATAGAACTTTTCCTAAGATAGCTAATGAGATATAGGTAAAAATAACTAGACGTGTGTAAAAAATTTTATTTTTTTGCTACAGAAGTCAAATTTTTGAGTCAGTAAGTACCAGCAGATTTAGAATATATTTTTTTGTCTTATAGTTCAAGTTTAATACGTATTTTGTGCTTAAGTGTTAAGTAAATTTTATAGAACAAGTTCAATGCGCATTATATTTTTATTTATAGTATTCGCCAACAGTGTATACGTGTATGGATTTAATGTACTTGTGTATTAACTATATTCAATGACTATAGAAAGCTGAAACATATATATCTTATGAGGCCACATGAAGAATCTCTACCCTAGCTTATTTCACCTGAAGATTAACCAACCTAACCTAACCTAACCTGACCTGACCTGACCCTATCCCCCCCAAATAGTGTTAAGGTGGATAATCTTCTTGTGGAATAAGTATGGATGGAGATTCTTCAAGTATTCCATTTCATGTTTTTATTTCTTCATACAGTTAAGTCAAGAAAGTATTTAATGCCACATGTAAAACACAAGTCATTCAAGATTATTCCTAAACACGGGATGTTAATCAAACATTCGCTATCAACTAATACTAAAACATTATCATGACCAATTAAAAACCTAACTTGATTTGCATTAAAATTTATGAAAGTTTCCATAACATATCAAATTTATATATACAATTCCTGGACATGGCGGCCATACTGTGTGCTGTGAGCAATAAAAATAATTTCAATAGACCTTCGGTATAATGGAGCGATTTATATGCATTTTGTGCCTCCCAAAACTCTTCAAATATATCTTTTTACCTCAGTGAGATAAAAAGTCTTGACAAGAACTTTAATAAATATTGAGACATTAAAGTGAGGCTTATAATATATGAACATTTAATGTCTTATCATATAAAGAACATATTTTTATCTTTTTATTTTTCTTCAGTAATAATAATAATAATAATAATAATAATAATAATAATAATATTATCAGGTGTTTTATTCCTTCTATATTTTTTTCATTAATTCACAAAAACGATTTTGTTTATATTCTTCACCTGTCAGGTGTGTGTGTGTGTGTGTGTAATGTGTCATGTATGTTTATAAGCATGGTATTCAGTGTACATGTCGCATGTGCATGTAGGTGGTCATATGTGTACCTGTCATGGCGACCTGTGGTGTAGTGGTCAGCATGCTCGCCTCACAATCAAGTTTCTTTACGCCATTTGCCTCTGTCTAAGCAGCAGTATTTGGGAACCTGGATGTTAATCGATTTGCGTATCCCATTCCGGGATAATGGTTAGCCAGTGCAGTTGGCAAGTTGTCCTGTCTTCTCGGACTATTCATCGAGACTGGATTACTCAGCTCATTAACTCAGGGTGTGGTTGTTGTGTTGGCGACAGCTTCTGCACCTTAAACAAATAACTTCACACCTAGGTGGCCATAGGGCCGGCCATCCCTTATAAACGAGGGGCAACCATTATGTGTACCTGTCATGTGTATGTTGGTGGTCATTGTGTGCCTCTCATGAGCGTGTTGCTGGTCATGTGTGTACCTATCATGTGCGTGTTCCTGGTCATATGTATTCCTGTCATGTGCGTGTTCCTGGTCATGTGTGTACCTGTCATGTGCGTGTTGCTGGTCATATGTGTAACTATCAAGTGCGTGTTTCTGATCATATGTGTACCTGCCATGTGCGTGCTAAGAGTCAAGCATCTATGAACGCGGCATTCTATGTACACGTGTCATGTGCGTGTACCGGGTCATGTGCGTGTAGTAGGTCATGTGCGTGACTTTGGTGAGGTGTAACACAGTGTTTTGTGGCGGTGTTTACAAAAAGAGGAAGGTGTATTTAAGTGTGCGTGTTTGTCTGTGTGTGCCCTGGGGTGTGTGTGTGTGTGTGTGTGTTCACTCTCTGTCATGCTTGCGTGTGTATGTGTGTGTGTGTGAGTGTGTGTGTGCGCATGAATTTGTACACACAAAGTCAACCAGCCCACAATCCCTAAATGAGCTACGACCCATTGCCATCACCCCAATACCCAGCTTAATCTGTGGAAGTTTCGTGTTTGACTGGGCTTATGCTGATATAGCAGGCGCCATAGATCCTCAGCAATTTGGCAATATGAAAACTTCCTCCACCACTCACTGTCTTGTCAGCTTTCTCGACTTCATATGCCGCCATTTGGAGAAACGGAAAACGTCTGTAGCTGTCACCTTCATTGACTTCACCAAAGCATTTGGCCTAGTCGACCACAATTTATTCAACAACTAAGCAATTGACCTCGGGTTTCGAAGAAGTCTTATGCCATGGCTTACAGACTTCCTTAGTGACCGACGCCAAGCCGTACACTTCCGAGGGGCTGTCTCCACTTTTCAGTCACTCACCTGTGGAGTCCCCCAAGGCACCAAGATGGGACCACTCTGCTTCCTTATGCTTATCAATGATGCGCTAAGAGAAACCTCTGCTCGCTGGAAATATGTCAACGACTCCACTATTGGGATCAGTGTCAAGAACTCGACTCCCGACTACACCGCCCTCCAGGATTTATTGAACAGTCTCCAAAATTGGGCCACCAACAACCTCGTCACCATCAACCATACCAAGATCATGGTTATGCACATCAACCTCTCCTCCGACGTTGTCCCACCCCCTTCCAGTACTTTAGGCCCCAACACACTCCAGGTTGTAGTCTCCACCAAGCTCCTCAGCGTCACTATAGGTAATAAACTAAATTGGGAAACACACGTCAGTAAAGTTGTCAAATCATTCCAGTTTTCGTCTCCACCTCCTCCGCCGACTCAAGTCCCTCGGATTTCCTGCGCCCGATATCCATAGTGTGTACTCAACATTCTCACTTTCCAAGCTCACCTATGCCTCCCCTGCCTGGTCTTCCTCCCTAAATGCCACACAACGTAAACACCTAGAAAAAGTGAAAAAGAAGGCAGGCAAAATTATTCTCTCCCCTTCCTACTCCACATATCAAGAAGCGCTCAACACACTGACCCTCTCCGCTCTCTCTGACCATCACCCGACCTCATCTGCAAATTTGATGAGAAGCTTCAGCACCATCCTCGACCCGGCTCCTACTTTCACCAGAGATCCCTCGTCCGCGAATTGCTGTTCGACACCACAACCGCATCCAGCCACGTACTGACCGTTATAAGAACAGCCCGGTCCCAACCATTGTAAAAATTAACAACTTGTAATCAACCAGTGTATTCACTCCCAGTCAATCTTACCTTTATACTCTGTCACTATGTTGAAATGTTACTTGTATATTATTTGTAAATCAAGTGACCCATTTCCAATTATGTAATTATTTCCAACCTTCCGGCTGCCATGCTCTTTTAATAAACCGTTAATTATTATTATTATTATTATATACATACAGTACTCTCTCTCTCTCTCTCTCTCTCTCTCTCTCTCTCTCTCTCTCTCTCTCTCTCTGAATCTTATATAAGGTAAACTAATCAACACAACAAACAAAACGTCAACAATTTATAACTCATGTACAGTACTTTCACAACCATCACAAATAACAAACAAACAAAATTACAACAACAAAATTCCACACCAAATCGACAATCAAACTCCAACATTTCCTCAACATCACACCTGTATCACGTTACACCTTTCTAAATCAAAAGAACAATTTAACTTTTTGACGTTAATATCACCTGCATCAACAACGTAATTTAACTTTTCCGTCATTACAATCAATACCAGACATTATTCTCCCTGACCATAGAGCAGTGTCTCATAGTACTGTATCTTTCTTTGTATATTTTACGATTTTTTTAAGTATAGTTGTGTGTTTTTGGGGGGTTAGCTATCCTGTTTGGAGGTTAATTATCGTATTTTGGGGTTAATTACCTTCTTCGGGGTTAATTTATCTTGTTTTTTAATGTCAATTATCTTATTATTGGGGTTAATTATCTAAATTAAAATTACGTCAATATTTTGTCAGCCATGAAATTAATCCCATAAACTATAACAGGATTTAATGGTCTTGTATTTTTCTTACTTTGTTTAATTATTTTTCTGAACTTGTTTTCTTTCTTAATCATTGCTTTCAAGGGTGATTGTTTTGAGTAGGTGGTTCAGTGGTTCGGATGTTTTAGGGTGGTGGTTCACAACCGGTTAACAGCATCAAGTGCTTGACTGGTCAGTTAACAGCCAGATCACAGCCTCAAGCGTTTGATTGGTCAGTTCACAGCCCCAGGCGTCTGGCGGGGTCACAGCCTCAAGCGTTTGACTAGGCGGCTCGCTGTGTGTAGTTCGTGTCATCTCGTGTAAATACAAACCCGCTGAGAGATACGGAGCCCCCAGGAGGCCTTGTGGTGATCCCAGAGGCTGCAGATAGCGACAGTGTTGGGTTGGGGCGAGTCTCCCTTGATCCAAATGACTGATATGCAAATGACGACCCGGAAACCTTCCAGCCTGACCTATTTCGTACATTGCCCTATTTGAGACGCTGGTGTCTGGGAGAGAGAGAGAGAGAGAGAGAAGAGGGGAGGGGGCAACGGTGGTAACTACCAATGAATATTGATGATGGAGAGAGTTAATCATTAAATTCTCAAGAAATCACTTATATATGAAATCACAACAAAACTATTTGCTGCGTATCATGAGCTTCTGTATATATTTGTTTTCTATCGAGGGTAAATTCATAATTGCAAAGCGCGCTTGTTTCACCAGAAAAATTATAGATTTATTTAAAATAAAATAAGGTAACAGTAGGAAGATAAAGTTGCCAATATTAGTGCTAGATCGAGTCAGGAACAGAACGTGTACAGAGGCTTGGGAGCCGAGAGGAGAAACTGGCCCTCTAAATGTGACGGAGGTGAGTGCATAATTAAGGTCTCTTATTAACAGACAAGACTCTTTACACACCACTCTGAAGCGAGATCATATGCCAAAACCCTTCTATGGTGTCTACAGCTATTTTGTAGTGCACCGAAGACATCTACTGGACTCTGTGTTCAATTTCATGGCATCTTCATTACTGTGGCTGGTGTGCAGGGGGACACCCCTCATTCAGTGACTCACGCCTCAGTCTTGGGTACACTACACATAGATGCTTACAGATTACAAAATCAAAGCTACGCCCCTGCCAGGAGCGATTGGGAACCTGGATGTCAATCGATTTACGGATTGTATTTTGAGGTAATGGTTAGTCAGTGCAGTTGGCGAGTTGTCCGGCCTTCTTGGATCATTCTTTGACACTGGGTCATGGAACTCGTTAACTTAGATTGTGGTTGTTGAGTTGACGCCAGCTTTTACACCTTAAACAAATTCTCGCCTAGGTGGCCCTAGGGTCGGCCATCCTCGAACACGAGGGGTAACCATAATTATGCGCGCGCGCGCGTACGTGCGTGTATAGTGTGTGTGTGTGTGTGTGTGTGTGTGCTAATACTAATAGGAGTATATGTAAAGTTAATATAATAGATATCACCATCCATGACAAAGTAAATATAAAGATTTTCAGAAAATATTTCATTCTGTACGGATATATTGCACTTTATATATATATATATATATATATATATATATATATATATATATATATATATATATATATTATATATATATATATATATATAATGGGTGGGAACCTTCAGGTCACCGGCGAGAGGGTCTTCAGTAAGCCACGTTCACTCATTAATGTATATTGAAAAACTTCTTTGAATGCATCATGGTGCATGTGTTGATGTTAATCCTCCTTTAAAAAAAATATTGATAAATATGGAAGCCTTCTACCTGTTTTTCTTATAATTACGACGTGTGTGCACATGCACGCGCACACGCATGCGCACACGTATGTGAGTATGGTCGCCTTGACCTGGGTTCAATCCCCAGGCAGAGTGAAACTCTCGAGTAAGGTTCTTTACGCCATTTTACCTGTCTACCCAGACATAAATAAATACAGGTATAGATACAGTTATAGATATTATGCTATTAATTTATACAAAAGATTACAGCTAATTTACGGTGATTTCTCTATGATAACAATACATAATCCTTATACAGATAAAGGTACAGATGCAAGTACAGTAAGTAGAGGGACGGGTACAAGGCCTTAAACATACATAAACACGACATAGGATTAATACATATTGTTAGTGTCATCATCTTGTCTCATAGAAAACGGAGATAATATTTTGTTTTGTACTTAATATTAAATTTATGCACTAATGGGCCATTTCTAAGAGTCTTCGGCTCTCTATAAGATCAAAAGAAACTTCAAAGGAATAAGATAAAAAGGATAAATCAGGAGAAGACATAACAAGAGATAACAGAGGATAAAAAACTATGATATTCTTCCTCACTTAGATTACGAGAAAAAGTCTAACTGGTCTAAAGACAAATTGGTAAAAATGGTGTCTATATTGCACTAAGACCTCACCCTGAATAGATGTTTTCTCTATTGCCAAGTTAAGGATCTCTCTTTACCTCCTGGGTGTCCTAAGAGGTCAAGGAGGTCACGAGGCTAAAATGGTATATTGCCTTTTTGGTTCATGTGGTTCATGGATGGATGGATGGACCTTAAGAGAGTCATTGAGAGAGAGAGAGAGAGAGAGAGAGAGAGAGAGAGAGAGAGAGAGAGAGGTCAATTTTCAGAAAGAGTTAAAGTGGGATATAAGACCTTACATTGTTTTCTTTAAGTTGTCAGGCAAGGTATTACATCCTTGAGACCCGATCTGACCTGACCCCAGACTCAGCTCAGCTCCACTAGAGGGACAACTTCGTGCAGCTTAGTTCAAGTGTGCAATCGAGAGGTCACCTTAGCCTTAAAGCGGCTCTCTCTCTCTCTCTCTCATATGAAAGCCTAAAATACAGACACACGCACTCGAATAAAACAGACAGACAGACGGAGACAGACAGATAGATAGATATAGATTATATAGATACAGAAAGTGTATAACAAAGATTCAACTATAATCTACTTGTCACTTTCTGTTTGTCTGTCTGTCTGTCTTTCTATCTGTCTGTCTGTGTATTTCTGTCTCTGTCTTTCTAACTGTTTCTCTCTCTCTGTCTGTGTCTCTCCGTCTGTCTATCCGTCATTCTCTTCAGGTACACGCTACTAGTCACTTATTTATATTATGTTTTTTTTTTTTCAATACTAAAATGCAATTATTCTACCGACATTTTTACCGCAGTTCAGCACGATAGTGAACACGGAACTAAGCGTGACAGATCAAGTATTCACGGGGACTCTCACGCTTACCCCCCTCCTCCTTCTCCTCCTTCTCCTCTTCTTCCTGTTTCTCATGTTTCCTCTCTTCCTTCTTTCTGTTCCACCCCATTACAATGTATTTTATGCTTCTTCTTTTATCTCTCCTACTTCAACTTCTTCTCCCTCCTCCTCCTCCTCCTCCTGTTCCTCCTCTTTTTCTGTCTCTCTTCCCCTCCTCTCTTTCTATCTCTCATCACTCCTCGCTTTCTCCTCCACCTATTTTACTTTCTAATCTCTTTCCCTTCTCCCTCTTCCATCTATCTTCGTCTCTCCTGTCTCTCCTCACCTTGTCCTTCCCCCCCCCACATTTCCACGCCTTTTACTCTATCCTTCTCCATCTTCCTCTCTTCTTATTTCCCTCTGTTCAAATCATCCTTTTTCTTCCCTCTTTTTTCCCTCATCTTTCATCAACCATTCTTTCTTTTTACTCTCGCTTTCCTTCTTTTCTCCCCTTTCTCTCCCTTTTATTCCTCTTTCCTTCCCCTTTCATGTACCCTTTCCTACTCTTCCCCCCCCCCTTTCTTATATCCCTTTCCCCTGAGGAGTAGCAATTGTACAGTGGAGTAAATGTATAGAAGAACGATTGGCAGTATTTAGCGATAAGTTGCGCCGGTGTGTGTGTGTGTGTGTGTACATTTAAGAATATCTTTATTTCTGAACGAGTATAATTATGTATGTACTGTAGGTGTATACGAGTTGACAGTGATTTATTTTAATCAGTTTCATTTAAGTTGTGTCTTCACCTCGTAACAGCTGCCTAAATATTAAGACATCAATAGACATATCCACTTTGTTTATAGTTTTTATCCATCAATCACTCATGGGGGTGATTGACTGAACCCTCGTATTAAAAACTGAGACAAAAATATATACATGAAAAATATGAAATAGGAATAATAAATGATTAAATAACGACTAAGAAAAATATGAAGTAAGAAATGAGAAATATAAATGAAACAAAAAATAGGAGATAAAATTAAAGAAATTCAGATTACAAATTCAATCATTTAGCCTCAACCATGATTATCTAAATTAATCCTATAAAATTAATTAAAACGATAGAAAAAAACACCAGGTAAGTCATGCATGGAAATTCCTGAGTAAATTTACCTGTAATTTTAACTAAGAATATAATAAGTCAGTTTTATAATACAATGGAATTCGCTCACGTCCAAATACGCGTCCTTAAGGTATATTATAGGCTGAAAATGCACGTGATTACCGTCCAATTCGTGTTTATGTGGTTTAACTACTTAATAACCACATCGGCTTGATTATCCCTTATCACCCATGTGTTTGTTAATTAACTGTGTAACCATTAAGACAGGTGAATTAACTTATCTAACCATACATGCTTCTGTTCGTTAATCCTGTAACCCAACGAGTGGAGGAGTTATGTCGTCTAACTGTCTATCTGTTTGGCTGTATTGTAATTGGTGGATTTACCCCCCTCAACTATGCTTCCATGTGTTATAGCTTCAAATCCCGCAACTCACACTAAATCCCATCACAGGTAGATTACATCCCTACCATCCACACCTTCGTATCCCCCATGTAATCCCGCCACTCAAATAAATCCCATCAACTTTCTTGTGTCAACCTGTAATCCCAACACACAGGTAAATTCTAACATATTACCCCTTTGCACTTATCCTGTAATCCCAACACACAGGGATTAGCTTTCCTACTTGGCATTCTGTCCTTCAGGATATGTAACACTTCAGGCTATACCTAACAGCTGTCGAGAGAAAGACCAAGAGGTAAGGGGGAGAGAAAGAGTGAGAGGGAGGGAGAGAGAGAGAGAAGGACGTGTGGCGAATCTGCTTCTCTACGCAGGGGTGACACACTATAGAGGGGCCTAGAGGGGCCTTTCTATAGGGAGGGTGAGGTATGGGTGGCTCTTGGGTTCTCCAATATTCATACGTTAATTCTTCACTCGTAAATAAGGTTTAGCCAACGATTTTAGTACCATGTAGAATCTCAATGACTATTTTAAAGGTAGTTTTAGTGAATCTGCATTTACAAATATTCTCACGATGGGTGTATCGCGTCAGTGAGTATCATGTTTATGTATCTATCTGGTTGACTTCAAGAATAATATCAAAATAACTCTGATATTCTACCTTAATTCTACGCCAGGAAGATATTTATTTCTAAAGAATTCCATTTCATGATTTTGGCCTCCTAACTGATGATAAGTGGATGTAAGTAATTATGCGAGTCTCTTTAAAACATTATATTGCTTGGTTATCCTCAGAGTGTAACTTAAATTGAACCAGTTAGATACGTCTTCACAATTTCTAGTTAGTGTGGATATTATTTAACATGGGAACCACTGGCAATTTGTACTCGGGTAGCGGTGGTGGGGTATAACACGCACATAATCCATTACACACACACACACGCAGTCTAATACATACAGTTGGACATATGCAGTCACACACACACACACACACACACACACACACACACACACACAGTCTAGGGACCTGGTGGGGAAGGTGGGTTAGTGGATTAAGAAATATTCAGGAACTTACACACAGACAGACTTAAGTGTAAATTCTATCATAATAAAAATAAACATGACTGTAACGCCGATATAAATATATAAACGTACATAAAGGACAGACAGAGAGACAGACAGAGAGACAGACAGAGACAGCGAGATTCCCTCATATGAAACGAATACAAGAATTTAATAATTAATTTAGACACTTATTAAATCTCTTATCATTTTAGCATAGGTATTAATGTAACACTGGGAATATATCTGATGGATTTTAATTTATTAGTGAAAAGCCGAAGACAATCTATATATTGCTTCATTGTTACTGGGCGAGATATGACCTTTATTGTTATTACTATCATTATTATTATCATTATTATTATTACGATTCTTTATGTTTTAATGCTAATACAATGAGAAAGAATAAGAACAGGCAAGAACATCAAGGAGCAAGAATAAGAAGTGAAGGACAAGAAAATAAAGGAAATAATTAGTGAAAAGGCAAAAAAAAAGGAAAGAGAGAGAGAACAGAAAGTGGAGGAAAAGTAGACAGAGTAGAAAAAAGGGGAAGAAAGCTGAAAAAGACAAAGAAAAAGGAAAAGAGGACGAAAAAAACGAAGAATATAGAAGAAGAAAACTGATTAGAATAAAATCACAAAAATAAATAAAGTTAAATGAAAAAAAGTAAAAAGAAAAAGAGGAAGGAAAAAGAATACACAGAGATTAAAATAAGCAAAGAAACGATAAATAAGACGAAGAGAAGACAAAAGAGGGAAACAAACTTAGCCTGGGTGAGAGCTAAGGTTATCCCCGCCTTTGTAAATCTGTCACTTTAGCAATTAGAGAGAAAAATGAGTAGCCTGTTTGTCCCAGTCCAACATGTTTCTTCGAGAAATACTTTACAGACTTAAAAAAAGGATAGTGAAAATATGACCACAAGAGGTGAGGGACATTGTACACTGCTCCTTGTATTGTTTCAACACAAGAGTGAGGATTGCATAGTCTGAGTCAACATATGTGTCTCCATCCTGTATTTATAGATATTTACTGATACATACTCGTAATGACACAGATATACGTGGTAAGATACTCACAGTTTATACACTACAATTATTATTAAAACGTATGATCTATATTTATTTTTTCTATTTATTCATATATACTGTATGTATAGGTATAACGTCGATCGATCATACATATACGCCAAAAAAAGCACAATTTAGCATCCACACACACACCTCCAGCACATACACACACACACACACCTCCAGCACATACACACACACACACACACTTCAACACATTCACACACCAAGACACATAAATATCCCCCATCGTCCCTTGGTCGTAAGTTGTGCAATGTGTCTCCATAACTCAACAAAAAACATAACAAGTATAACAATAACACAACATTTACAGCAAATTCATTCTTGTGTTTGTTCTTTAAAATTACCTTGTGCGAAAAAAAAATAACCTCTGCGACACCTTGACAGTAGAGTTGAAATGATACTAAGGCGTCGATCAATCTCAATTCTATGATAATATTTATGAATTGACATTAAGTTGATTTTATGGTCGTAAACGTAAGCGAGAAGGAGATTTGGTTTATATTTTATAGGTACGAGTCGCTCTTAGGCATCAATTTAGTTACTGCCATTTGGTGCAATAGATTATTTTATTCCTTTGTGTGTTGTCATACATACATACATACATACATACATACATACATACAAATGTGAACAGGTATCGCTACCACGGCGCCACAAGGACAACAAACGCAATCTTAGGCTTTGTTTTATTTCACCCAAATCCTGTCCTTGTGGCACTGTGGTAGCGACCCCTGTTCACACGCAGAGGTACAGGGTTCGATTCCCGACTTGAGGTATTGTTTGTATATGGAAGTCCGCGTGTCTATGGACTGTTGAGATACTTGCATACATAATATTCCATCCCATTCCCATTATTTCACCCCCCCCCCCACATCCTCCCTCCCTCCCTCCCTCCTTCCTCTCAGATTATCCTATACACTAAATTCCGATTATCTCCCCTCCGCGCCCCTCCCACTCCGTCACTCAAAAAAAAAAAAAAAATGAAACCCCAATTTAAACTTCGACTTGAAATTCATTATTATTGAAGGAAAAAATAGGATTCTTTTTAAATGACATTCTGCTGCGTTTTTTTCCTATGGTGGAGATAGAGAAGAAGATTGACAATGAGTTGATAGTCTTAAAAGTAGGTGTGAATGAGTACTGGGAGGAAGGAATCAGACGGAGAAACGGGCGGATAGACAGACAGACACACAGACAGACAATGAAAAATCTAAATCATTAACTACATTATCGTCAATAAAAACTAAATTAGTTACCATGGGCCGAGGTCACTAGGCAGCAGTTACTATGGACCGACGTCATTGGCACCCGAGACAGTTCTGCTGTCATCAACACAAGGAAACGCCTCAACTCACGTGTATATGTAAACACTAATATATATTATGAATTGATTTATAGTTAAAATTATAATATTTGATTATTAAAGTTAGAGATTTATTAAAGAAAAATATTTGGAATTTTAACAAAAAGAAATATCGCCATATTTTGGGGCTAAACCAGGAACCAGCAGGATCCGATGGTCAGGTGTAGCCGCGACGCCTGTGTGATATAAACTAGTGGTGAGGTATGTATGTGTGTGTGTGTGCTGGCGGTGATGGGGAACCATTTGTTTTATTCTGTGTGAGAGGGGAAGAGGTATGAGATAGAGGGGCGTATGATGTAGATGATGATGATGATGAGGAGGAGGAGGAGGAGGAGGAGGAGAAGTGAGAGAGAAGGAGGAAGAGGAGAGATGAAAGGAAGACGGGAAGAAGACAAGTGGGGAGGGAGAGGAGAGGGAAAGAAGAATTTAAGGAAGGGAAAAGAGAGCAGATTGGTGGAATGGCGAGTCATCTGTTTTGTTTTAGAAAAGAGGAGAAAAGAGGGAGAGCAGGAGGAGGAGAAAAGAGGGAGAGGAGGAGGAGAAAAGAGGGAGAGGAAGAGGAGAGGTGAAAGGGATGGTGAGAGTTGGCTGGTGATAATGGTAGGACATCTGTCTTGCTTTGGGAGAGGGAAGATGGAGAGGTGAGAGAAGAGAGGATAGGTAGAGGTGAGAGAAGAGGGTAGAGAGAGAAGAGAAGAGGAGGAGAAATATAATAAGAGGCAATGAAAAGGGAAGTAGTAGAGCCTTTGAAGAAATACGCACACACACACGCACACACACTAAAAAGTACTACCCTTAACACCTGACAGACTTTGAACCTCTAATAAGATCAAATAATAAATGAAAATATACGAGAAAATGAACGAAAAACTACGACAAATATCCCCCCCCCCTCCCCCAGTTGCTTTTATTTACAGAATTAAATAAACCCAAAGAAAATATTTTAACTTAATTCAACTTAGAGATTAACGCTTTTTCTCTTTGTTTATTTTTTATTTTTAAATGCCACTTGAGAAAAAAAAGTGATAATCAATTGTTTTAAATTAAGAAACTTCCCGTTATTTTGCATAAATAATTACTTAATAGGATAAGGGTTTACTTAACAGAACATCTTGTGAGAGTTCTGCCATTAACCTGTTACTAGTGTGTGTGTGTGGGGGGGGGGGCGTGTTGGGGGGGGGAGGTGTGTTGGGGGGGGGGGGAAGTGTGTTGGGGTGGGGGGGAGGTGTGTTGGGGTGGGGGGGAGGTGTGTTGGGGTGGGGGGGAGGTGTGTTGGGGTGGGGGGGAGGTGTGTTGGGGTGGGGGGGAGGTGTGTTGGGGTGGGGGGGGAAGTGTGTTGGGGTGGGGGGGGAGGTGTGTTGGGGTGGGGGGGGAGGTGTGTTGGGGTGGGGGGGAGGTGTGTTGGGGTGGGGGGGAGGTGTGTTGGGGTGGGGGGGAGGTGTGTTGGGGTGGGGGGGAGGTGTGTTGGGGTGGGGGGGGAGGTGTGTTGGGGTGGGGGGGAGGTGTGTTGGGGTGGGGGGGAGGTGTGTTGGGGTGGGGGGGGAGGTGTGTTGGGGTGGGGGGGAGGTGTGTTGGGGTGGGGGGGAGGTGTGTTGGGGGTGGGGGGAGGTGTGTTGGGGTGGGGGGGAGGTGTGTTGGGGTGGGGGGAAGGTGTGTTGGGGTGGGGGGGAAGGTGTGTTGGGGTGGGGGGAAGGTGTGTTGGGGTGGGGGGGAAGGTGTGTTGGGGTGGGGGGAAGGTGTGTTGGGGTGGGGGGAAGGTGTGTTGGGGTGGGGGGAAGGTGTGTTGGGGTGGGGGGAAGGTGTGTTGGGGTGGGGGGGAGGTGTGTTGGGGTGGGGGGGAGGTGTGTTGGGGTAGGGGGGAGGTGTGTTGGGGTGGGGGGGAGGTGTGTTGGGGTGGGGGGGGAGGTGTGTTGGAGTGGGGGGGGAGATGTGTTGGAGTGGGGGGGAGGTGTGTTGGGGGGGGATGATTTTAATACACGGTACCGGTATGTGTCATTCATAATTTTTTACATATTTTCTCGTAATGACAATCCTGTAGGTAAATATGACAAACTATAAAACAATTACCATCTATAATACTCTAAGTATCTAATCTAATCTAACCTAACATACTTCTTTCCTATCTCCCTCTTCTTCATTATTCCCTTCATCACTGTGACCTATCTACCTTTACCCTGCACTAATCGAAAGAGTAATGAAACACCTGTATCTCTTGCATCGTAAGAAAACAACAAAAAACAAATCAGAGAATATTCTCAACCCAAACGAGAGAGAACATTATATCTCCTTTGTGTAATTCTCTCCAGTTCTTTACCTACGAAAAAAAAAAGATATTAAAATCCTCTAAATCCGGTGAAAAAATGAACTCAGAGTTTCTCAAAATATCTCAAAGTCGTGTGTGTGTGTGTGTGTGTTTGTTTTTTGCGGGGTCTCGCTCAAAAACAGGACGAAAGCAAGATGTGGAATTTCTTAATATCTGGAAAAATGTAAAGGGATGTACCCAGATGTGAGGTAATTAGAATGAGTGTGTGGGGGGGTGAATGTGTGTGTGCGCGTGTGGGGTGGTGTTCGTGTGTGTGTGCGTGTGGGGTGGTGTTCGTGCGTGCGCGCGTGTGGGGTGGGGTGGTGTTCGTGTGTGTGTGTGTGTGGGGTGGTGTTCGTGTGTGTGGGTGTGGAGTGGTGTACATGTGTGTGCGTCTGGGGGGTGTATGTGTGTGTGCGTGTGTGGGGGGGGTGTATGTGTGTGTGTGTGGGGGTGTGTGTGGGTGTGGGGGGGTGTGTGTGTGTGTGGGTGTGGGGGGGTGTATGTGTGTGTGCGTGTGGGGTGGTGTATGTGTGTGTGCGTGTGGGGTGGTGTATGTGTGTGTGCGTGTGGGGTGGTGTGTGTGTGTGCGTGTGGGTGTGTGTGTGTGTGTGGGGGGGGGTGCATGTGTGTGTGTGGGGTGGGGGGGGTGCATGTGTGTGTGGTGTGGGTGGGGGGGGTGTGGGTGTGTGTGTGGGGGGGGGGGTGGGGTGTGTGTGTGGTGTGGGGGGTGTGTGCGTGTGGGGGTGTGTGCGTGTGGGGGGTGTGTGCGTGTGGGGGGGTGTGTGCGTGTGGGGGGGTGTGTGCGTGTGGGGGTGTGTGTGCGTGTGGGGGTGTGTGTGCGTGTGGGGGTGTGTGTGCGTGTGGGGGTGTGTGTGCGTGTGGGGGTGTGTGTGCGTGTGGGGGTGGGTGTGCGTGTGGGGGGGTGTGTGCGTGTGGGGGGTGTGTGTGCGTGTGGGGGGTGTGTGTGCGTGTGGGGGGGTGTGTGCGTGTGGGGGTGTGTGCGTGTGGGGGTGTGTGCGTGTGGGGGGGTGTGTGCGTGTGGGGGGTGTGTGCGTGTGGGGGGTGTGTGCGTGTGGGGGGTGTGTGCGTGTGGGGGGTGTGTGCGTGTGGGGGTGTATGTGCGTGTGCTAGTGTGTGCGTGTGGGGTGGTGTGTGTGTGTGGGGGGGGGGGGTGTGTGTGTGTGTGGGGTGGTAGAATACCTTTTCCTCCTTAGTGCTTTGTGCACGAAGATTATATCCACACACGCACGCACGCACGCACCTATCTCTCTCATCCTTTTTCAATCTCTTCCTCCCCCCCCCCCCCCCTCCCCAATCTCCCATCCGTCTTCACTTTCATTCACACACTGAGGTTACCAGGGTGATTCCGGCAGTGGTCCAGCTTCACTATTAGCACGTGGTATGCAGGAAGGACAAAACAAATGACCGTAATATACGAGGCGAGCGTGCAAAATACGAAGCCTCCCTGACCCTACACCACAGGAATGCTTCTCCTAACGCCTGCCTAAAGGTTTCCTGTGACTCTTACCTCAGGGCTTCTTTTATCCTGAGGGGTTCTAGGAGGGAGTTCTTTAGCCCAGGATAACCTTTGCTTTGCTTCCGCCTACCATAGGATACCTGAAGGATGTTTATCTTATCTAAAGTCTTTCTGTGTCTTTTAACGAACTGATTTTATCTTAAGAGTGTTCTATTCGAGGCTTACTTCATGGTTTTATTTAAGGGTCTTTATATGGGTCTTATCCTAAAGTTTTTATTTTAAGCCCTTACCTTAGCGTCTCACTTCAGGGTCTCACTTCAGGGTCTCACTTCAGGGTCAATATTTAAGTCATTTCCACGCCACTCTTTCTCTCTGTCTCTTTCTCTGTGTCTCTTTTCTTCACTCCTCCCTCTTTCATTCTCTTTCACTCTTTATATTCCAGCTCTCGTCTCTTCCTTCTTATTCTCCTTCACTCTTTCGCTTTCACCCCTCTATCTATCTCTTCTCCTCCCACTCTCCCTTATACACACTTCTCTCTCTCTCTCTCTCTATCTCTCATTCTCTCTCTCTCCCCTCACTCAAATCATCCCTCACCTCACACAAATGCTCTCAATCTTCCTCTCATTCCACTCACCCTCCGCATTCTTCCCCCTCTCCCCTCATTACCACTCTACACCATCCTCTCATCTTCTCATTGTCCCTCATCCATCTTCATTCTCCCTCGTCCACCCTCTTTCTCCTTCTCTTCCCCTTCCTTTGCTCTCACGTATTCATCTAATTTCACTCTCCCTCTCCCTCCTCCCCTCTAATTCACCTCTCTAATCTTCACCCTCACACCCTCTTCCTCTCCTCCTTCCTCTCTCCTCCTCTCTTCTCTCGTCTTACTCACTCTCCCAAGAAACATATAGCACGGAGCTGTGACGTACGATCTCTGCCATACACACATTTACGATGCCCTGTGAATGTGACCTGAGACGAAGAAGGTGGCGCAGGTTAGAACGACCACTGCAAGGTGAGTTAGTCTACGGGAGCAATGTCCTTAGTTGAGAGAGAGAGAAAGAGAGAGAGATAATCAGTGAGAAAAAATGGTTAGGAAGAGAAAGACACATACAAACAGCTAACATAGACATATTCAGACAGCCAAAATAAATCCATAAACATACGAACATCCAACCCAAATAGACAGACACACAGACAGCCAACACACACACATGTAGAACAACCGGCAGAAAATTACCTTATTGACAGGCTATCCATCGTAAAGGGCATCTCTCTCTCTCTTTCTCTTTGTACCTCTTGCTATATATATATATATATATATATATATATATAGTACTATATATATATATATATATATATATATATATATATTATGTGTGTGTGTGTCTGTTTCTATCTGTGTGTCTGTCTGTCTCTCTCTGTCTGCTTTAGATTACACCATTGACAGACAATCGGTCTTAAAATTGCTACCGTAGCGAGATACCATCGACTCCTCAGGATATCACCTTAGTTGATAAGTACATATTGCCCGTCGACTAACACTTATTGCCTGCAGGCATCCAACTGGCTCCTCTGCTCCCTGCTGTTGGCTGCCTGGCGGCCTCTGAGTATCTTAGGGAAATTGTGTGTGTGTGTGTGTGTGTGGATTGTGTGTTGTTTGTGTGTGTGTGTGTGTGTGTGTGTTGTTTGTGTGTGTGTGTTGTTTTTTGTTTTCCACTGTTCACTTAATAGAAGTTTACAACCAGTCATTGACCACTAACCTTGATAAAAGCTTTGCTCGCTCTCTCTCTCTCTCACCTATTCACCTGACATTATCGCCAAGTAATGTTATTTCGTTAACATCCAATAGTTTTAATTATACCTTGTCATAAAAATATACTTATAAAAGAAAAGCTAAAATAAGCAAAGCGAAATGAAAATTTAAAAAATACGTAATGATTATAAGACTTTCATAAAAATTAAAGAAATAAAGAATGAATTGTTTGATAAATATATCATAAAATAAATATAATTAGTATAGATATGCTAGAAAATAATTATAAAACCCTAATATTACCCAACATGTAATTTTGCTTTATCTTAGGATCAAAGGATAAACAAAAATTAATTCCCGGTTAACCTCTGGCCGAAACACTACGAGAGATCAACGTAGCTCAGCGAAACACCTCACACGATCGAGGCAGAACGGACGGTAAAGGAGCGAGGTTGATAACGTCGAGGTTCTAATTGAAGAGACACGGACTATTGACCTCTACGGCGGAAACTCTTGTGTTAAGGCTATACGGTCGACGTGCTCATCGACTTTACACGGTGAGGTGAGCTTTATGTCAAGGCGTCATGCGGTGTAAAGAGCGCCTCAGGATACACCGTGATTATTGCTCACTCTGATTGGTCTCTGTGTGGAGGCTGAAGGCGAAGAGATGAGGTGGAGCTAGGGAGGGAGAGAGAGAGGGAGAGGGAGAGGGACGGAGAGAGGGAGGGAGGGAGAGAGGGAGAGAGGGAGGGGTGAGAGTGGAGGTGATGCTCTTTGTCTCAGTGCAGGAGCAGATGGCCGCTTGGCAGGCAGGCAGGCAGGTAGATGTTCTATCTGGTGTTAATTAATGATTTACCTACTTGGTGTAATTGTCTGGGATGGTGAGATTAATGGGTTATTACTAGCGAAATGAAGAGATGCAAATGGATACAATTACTCATACACGCACAAGTTTATATACGTATAGATAGATAAACAGATAGATAGATATATTATTCGAGAGTGAGAGTCGATGATTAATAAATAAGGAAATAAACAGACGTGAGACAAATAAATAAACAAATTGACGAGAGTATCAATAGATAGCGAGATCTCTACTACCCCCCTCCTCCTCCCACCCCCCCCCTGTGAATATCTCTCGTCTCTCCGTCAGTCTCTCAAGGTCTCCCCGTGGTTAAAAATAATGCACCGAGGACAAAAATAATTTAATCCATGTCTGTAATTCGGTCAACGAGAGTCCGGTTAAGTCTAATGATCCAATCACCCGCTGCTCCCTCCCTCCATAAGAGACGGATTCCTGACGAGAGAGAGAGAGAGAGAGAGAGAGAGAGAGAGAGAGAGAGAGAGACTGTCCACAATTTAATCATTAACTACATGTCTGTCTAAATGTTAACCCTTAATGCAAAGATAATTAATTCTCTTAAGAGCAGATAAGTTTAGGTAAGGGCAGTTTACTCTTAAATATGAGAAGGATGAACTTAACCTCTTAAATACGAGAGTTTTAAAACTTTCACGTACGATAATATAAATCATTAAATACAACTTGAAGGCGCCTCTCTCTCTCTCTCTCTCTCTCTCTCTCTCTCTCTCTCTCTCTCTCCAACTATTACATCCGCCTCATCGTAACTACACGCCCACCCACCCATTATATAAACCGTATTTAGTAGTTTAAAAGATAATACCTACCCCTCCATGTTTAGATAAATGTTCTCGTAATGGGTTTAAAGTCTCGTCAAAACCTTGTAATCTAGTTTAGCGGAACTTAATCCTCCCGGTAACACCTGCGTAAATTTATGCTCCGCTCGGGAAGGTTCAGCCAGCCGTGCTTAACTGTATTCAAAAGGATCTAAACTTACCCCCAGTAAACTCAACAGCAATTTGGAAACGTTTAAATATCAAAGCGAGAACAATACAAACTGTCTGCATGTACAGTAAGTAATAAACTATGTAGGGCAATGGACGGACGGACGGACGGACCTACACTACACACTGGAGCTTCAGTCACACAGTCCCTCCATCACAACACCTTCACCTGGCGTCAAGATCATATAGCTTGTGGCTCCTTGTACCTGACCTTTCCATACTCGCTGATTAACTAGACCAGAATACTCTAATTACAGTTAAGTCCTGTAACCACTGTACCCTTAGATACCCAGATCCCTTCATTAGCTTCTGTAATCCCCCCCCCCCCCCCCCCCCGGAGACGGCGACGAAGGTGTGAGGGGAGGTAGTAGCAAAGAGGGAGAGGAGGGTCGAAGACAGGAAGAGGAGACGGCAGGGAGAGTGAGATAATAAGAGGAAAGGAGAAAAGTGAAAGGGAAGGGAGAAGGATAATAAAAAGGAGAGAGAAAGACAAAGATATGACCGATAGTAGAAATAAAAAGCTTGTAAGAAGAACAGAGAGAGAAAGTGGAAGGAATAGGAGGAGAGAGAGAGGATCGATTAAGGGAGAGAATGGGGGAACGTACGAAGAAGAGAGAAAGAGGAGAGAGGAAGTGAGTGAGAGGGATATAAATTAAGAGAGGAGAGAGGAAGGGAGTAAGAGGGATGTGAGAGAAGGGGGGGGGTAAAGAGAAGGGGAGGCAAGGGGGAGGAGGAAGTGAGGAGGACATGAGTTAATGGAATGAGGGAGAGTGGGGAGGTAGACGGGGAGGTAGACAAGGGGAGGAGGAAGAGAATGGAGAGGAAGGAAGGAAGGAAGGAGAGGTATCAGCTCCTATTGTAAGGCAGAAACTGGATCAGACCTTGATCTGGTCATTAGTGACTCCGTTGAGCCACCTGCTCTCTCTCTCTCTCTCTCTCTCTCTCTCTCTCTCTCTCTCTCTCTCTCTCGATGTATAGATAAATGGGCATATTTAAATATACTAAGCGAGAGATGGAAAGAAAAACTAGGGACAGACAGACTAAGATTTACATTTAAAACAAAAAGTTATGTTCTCAAAAGAGGAGTTAAACATAAAATACTGTTCATCTTAACTACGATTCTTTTTCTAGAAAAGACTGAACTATGATAATCTCACTTCAACGTTCTCACAAAAAATGACTGTACATCAACTAATAATCCGGATTCACATAAGTTCTTTAAGTTATTTTATTTTACTTAAACTGGTGGTAAGTGAATTTATTTAATAGTAGCCTCAATGTTCTTTATAAGGTAATTTGTGTATTTTATCTCAATTCCAATCCCGTATGTGTATTCTAAATATTTTCTTCACTTGCAAAGGAAATTTAACGTAAGATCGTCTGAGAACCTAACCTTGCGATATGGTCTATTTGCCTACCTAACACGAACACTGTAATTGTAGGTATTTTCTGAGATTATTTTATTCTTGTGTCTTGAGGAGCTGTGTGTATGATATGCGAGCAATTAATTAATTTTCTTGGAACCTCCAGCACTTGTTGGTTAAAGTTCTGTAAATAAGATGTAAGAGCAGAGGTCCTGTGCTGAAGGGAAGTTCATTTATTATAAAACTAATTAATTATCATATTATTTTGTTTTTGTTTTCGATTATTGGCTCTTCCTTTAGTTTCTTTCCACCGTTTGATTGCTGTTGTCGTCGTCGTCAATGTAAGGTTTATATGATACGGGAATAACAGGATAATTTAAGGTAACAACATTTTCTTCACCAGCACACGACTGAGCCAACACACTGTCATTGTTGGTCTTTTTACTGAACACGACGGCTGTTTCGTTTCTCTCTCTCGTAGTGGACTGCTTATATGGAACAGCTAAGAGTATATACACACACACACACACACACACACTATACAGACAAAATATATACCAGCGTCTTCTTATGGTTGGTTGGCGAATACACATGAAAGGAACAATGTCATATTAGACGTGTATGTATGTATGTATGTATGTATGTATGTATGCATGTAATCACATCAGCAGATGCTAAAACTCAAAACCAAACGTACTTATCGTTAAGGAAATCTTAGAATCAAGGTCACATATTGAGTCGAACTTGCTCAACCTCTCGCTGAAGACACTCCACAATGACACTGCCGAAGGAGATTCACAATCTTGACTTTGATCAGTGTTTTCGTTTAAGGACCAAATAACGCGTCGGTGTTCAAAAGGTTCAAGGGGTCTCGAGAGGTTCGAATCCCGGGGCTTCGGAGCGGCCACTAGGTAGCATAATGCAATGGGCAATATCGGTGGAGAGCTGGGCGCGTTGTGCTGGCTCAGGGAGGCTCGGGACATCTCGAAGCACATAAGACCAATGTGAAATGTCATCCAGATTGGCGATTTGGATATTGGAACACAGTTGAAACGGGATATGAGCTCAGAAGGGAGGAGAGGGGAGGGGAGTAGCTCAGCGCCGGGGGTCAAATTGGACAGAATAAGCGGATCATCTTTATAAGGATAAGAAGCGCAGTAGTTTTAGATAACGTAGAGATGAAGAAGAGAGAATATATAAATATTTCAATACGTGATACACAATTGATCACACTTAGTCATGGCGCTTGGACATACATACAAACTCACATCAGCTCAAAGCTACCGCCAATGGTCACGAAATACCAATAATTGATTTTATTTGTTATCCATATTTTCTTCATCATTCTTTCTCAATCTTTTATACGCTTGAGAGATCGGTTCTGTTTGCTTTTCCTGACGTTTTATAGGGAAAAGCGAATGAAATTGTATATGTGTATGTATGTATGTATGTATGTTTGCGAATGTGTGTGTGAGTGTGGTGAAATGTGTCTAGAGTGGCAGCATTATGGCAGTGTTAAGGTGCAAGCACTGCTTGCTCCCTCTCGCTTTCACCTGCCGCCGCTGGCTAGCCCTCGTGGCGAACAGGAAGGAAGCTTACATAAGTCTTTCCCTGCCAGTAACACAGCCTCCTCACCATCAAGACTCCTGCTGTGCCTCCTCGTGGCAACACACGGTAACTAGATGCCTAGTGGGCCCAGGCTAGATCAGCAAGGGATCTTGGAGTAGCAGTGGGCCCCAGAGGGACGGCTCATAGGCCCACTGGCATGTGGACACGTCCTGGCGCTTACCAACCACCGCCCCGCTGCCTTGCGGATTAACCTTAGCAGGTATAAGGCTACGGGAGTAAACCCCGAATTAAAAATCTGCGGTGGAGCCCCGCATCAGGCAGACATGTCTACAGAGCTCCAACAAGACCCCAACGGTGGTTTAGGCAGAAGAGGTGACCACCATGGAAACCCAACGACTACGCCGGCAGACGAAGGCAATGCCTGATGGACATGCTACAAAGGCGAAACCCAACAAACTGGGCTATCGGCAGTCCATTGCGACACTCCCTCTCCCCAGTCGTTGCAACACTTGCACCACTGGAGGCAGACTCCGAAATAGTGTCTTCAGCTGTAGGGAGCTGATACTATCTATAAAGGTGCACGTATACCGAGCAGTGGTCCTCTCCACCCTGCTATATGGCAGTGAGACATGGGTCACACACAGGAGGCACCTGAAGGCACATTGAAAACTTTCACCAACGTAGTCTACGTTCCATCCTCCGAGTTCGCTGGGAAGACAAGAGAAGAAATGCCAGTATTCTTGCTGACACCAACTTTAGGAGCATCGAGGCTACCATTATCCATGAACAACTAAGTTGGACTGGCCATGTTACCTGAATGGGCGACAGTAGACTGCTAAAGCAGCTACTTTACAGTCACCTAACGAATAGTAAACGTAATGCTGACGGGAATTGAAAAGGTATAAGGATAGTCTTAATACAAACTTGAAAAAGTGCCAAATCGACCCCCTCACCTGGGAGTCGATTACTCCACATCGTAACGCTTGGAGGAGCACCGCACTAGAAGGTGTCAATGCTTTCGAGTTAGCCCGACTGCAAACCGAGGCAGACAAGCGCCAACGCCGGAAAGACGCTGCCACAGCCCCTCCCGCAGTAGATGGAGCCCTCCACATGTGCAATGAATGTGAACGACGCTGCGGGTCCCGTATCGGTCTCTTTAATTGCCTCAAAACTCACCAATGAAGGTGACATCCCTAATAAGTCCTATCATTGTACCAAAGCTGGATGATCGTCATACTCAATTTCGAGTGACAGCAAAGTAGTAGTAGTAGTATTGTACTGTAAAGTATTGTATTATACTGTATGTATGTATGTATTGAGTAGCCTTTACGAGGATTAAATTCCTCAACTACTATCACGCGCCATTAATTATCAGGAAGTAAAGTCAAACCAAGGTATTTTAGTTTGCTTCGTCGTCTTCCTACTTCCTCTCCGTACTCCTTTCACCTTCCACCTCCTGCTCTTCCTCCTCCGGCCAGAACGTACAGCCTCTCGCGATATCAACTTGAGTCTCGGAGCCGAGGAGAACACCCTGCTCCTCGGGCTGTTGACGCTGGGGGATTGCATGCAACTAAAGGTTATAATCGTTCCTCTACCCCGTTCACTGTATGGAGGAGGAGGGGACGAGAGGGCGAATCATTTACACTTTATACATTATTTATTTCCGACCAGCAGTGACCGTCTAATGTATTGTGGAGGAGCCCTAACCATCTCTGCATTATTATTATTATTATAATTATTATTATTATTATTAGTATTAGTATTATTATTAGTATTATTATTATTATTATCATTATTATTATTATTAATATTATTTAGCTCACAAAACAGTTCTACACAATATTTCTCTTCATATACCTCAAGAGAATAATAATTCCTCTGTTCACATTTCTAAGTCTCGCTGCATTACTGTAACTAAGAGGTTTTTCCCCATTAAGGAGTTTTCTTGGGTTAGTTAAATGATGAAAGATCTATTTCTTTTATAGGTTGACACGCACGCACGCATAAGTGTACACTAGGTTAGGTTAGGTTAGGTTAGGTATTACAAACAAGTACAGTACACACACTTAGTCAACCTCTATGAGACCTGGATGGTTACGTCATGTCCTGTACTTAAACGTTTTTATATTATTTTTCAACGTATTTTTTTTCTCTTTACACTAAGTGAGCTAAAGTAAATAAAAAAAATATACAAGCATGTTATTAATTTTATGATGACCGTCTTACACAATTGTTTCAAAATTAAAAAAAACAAATATATATATATTTAGTATTTACTTTGAGTGTTAATATTCTAATGTTGGTAAATATGCCAATAAATACACCTTTTCACATATCCGTTGAGACATTGTTACATAACTATTTGAAAAATTTCATAACCGAATGACAGAACACATATCGAATGACAATCTAAAATAACTGTTGGTGGTATGTCATTCTCCAATTGTTACATTTTCAAACTATATGTAGACTGTCGGTTTATTGTTCACGTCTGTCAACTTCATAACTTATGTTAATCATTTCCGTTAGCATGAACGAACAGTTATTTTAGATTGTCATTCGATATGTGTTCTGTCATTTGGTTATGAAATTTGTCAAATAGTTATGTAACAATGTCTCAACGGATATGTGAAAAGGTGTATAAGAATATTTGTAAATATTCTAAGACATATTCTAATATTTCCAAATATATTAGATGTCAGTGTTTTAATATTTGTAAATATATTAGACGGAAATAGTGTAATATTCGCAAATATTTTAGACTTCCATAATCTGATTTCTTTTTCTGTTACTTTACTCCAAAGATGTTGAGAGCAGCTGACGCGACGCCTCCCTTGATGCCAAAGGAAACCAAGTGAACTTTATGTTTCAATACTGGTGTGTGTGTGTGTGTGTGTGCACACTTGTGTGTACATGTGTGTGTGCGCGCGTGTACACGTGTGTGTGTGTGTGTGTGTGTGTGTGTGTGTGTGCACGTCCGTGTGCACGTGTGTGTGTGCACGTCCGTGTGTACGTGTGTATGTGTGTGTTTGTGTACGAGCGTGTGTGTGTGTGTATTTGTGAATGTATGCGTGTGTAGCGTGTGTGAGTGTGTGTGTTGTCTGACTCCAAAAAAAGCAGACAGACAGATGGACATACTTCACAAAAAAGGACAGACAGACCAGCAGACATATCAAATACCCAAAACTCAGACGTCTACCTCACCCATCTCTATTTTACTGCACGGAACACCCCGCTTGAGGCGACGAAACGGCGTCAATAGAGTGAGGTTAGCTGGAGTGATCATCAATACACACATATATTTTACAACCCTGACCTATGAATCATTAGACAAGAGACGTATAATTCCCTTCCCTAAGAAATAACAGGTGATAGAAAATTACAATTACGCAATGATACACTTGAGGAACATTGCCAATTGAAGCCAGATTTTCGTTTCTTTTACTTACATGTATGAGAACAAGCATCTGGGAATTGTAGTTTTAAGGTGATATTATTGTAATAGATTAAAGGTACAGAAGTTTGAGATAAATGTGAAGATCTCTTTTGTTTTTGTATTAACAGATGTCTGGAGACTGCAAGTGAAATCAGGATGGAGGAAGATGTGAGGTAAAGTATCTTGTGCAAGTTCATCGTTTCATGGAATCCTAAACACGAACTATGATAAAGATAAGATCATGTTTTATGAGATACGAGAAGGAATTTATTTTCATTCTACTACGAGAGAAGAAAGTCGGGAGGGAATTGTTCTGAGTTTATTCTGTGTTGGGAGTGTTGATATAATTCACTTAAAGACAATGTTGAGAATATCTTTCATTTTGTTGTTTGCCTGAGATCTGTGAAGGGGTCATATATTTACGGCTTAAGATATGCAGGGAGTTAAAGCGAAATAAATGCTTTGGGATGGATATAATACATGAAACTCATATAAATTCTTAACAATTAATTACCAAGCGAGAGATCAGAGAAGAGGCTCTTGAAGATATTTTAAGAATGATGATACGAATATGTTTTATGCTTAGAGAGAAACACTGAAGCAGAGAGTTCCACAGACTTAGTCAAGGGAATAAATTAATCAGAGAGTTAGTGGCTTAGTAAGTTGGAATATCAGAATTAAAGGTACAGGCTTGCCCAGATATTCGTGTGGTGGGGCTGTAGAAGGTGTGGTGGTGGGGCTGATGGAGAGTGTGGTGGTGGGGCTGATGGAGGGTGTGGTGGTGGGGCTGATGGAGGGTGTGGTGGTGGGGCTGATGGAGAGTGTGGTGGTGGGGCTGATGGAGGATGTGGTGGTGGGGCTGATGGAGGGTGTGGTGGTGGGGCTGATGGAGGGTGTGGTGGTGGGGCTGATGGAGGGTGTGGTGGTGGGGCTGATGGAGGGTGTGGTGGTGGGGCTGATGGAGGGTGTGGTGGTGGGGCTGATGGAGGATGGTGTTTGGGGGCTGATGGAGGGTGTTTGGTGGTGGGCTGACGGAAGGTGTGGTGGTGGGGCTGATGGGGGGGTGTGTGGTGGTGGGGCTGATGGGGGGGTGTGTGGTGGTGGGGCTGTTGTTGGAGGGTGTGGTGGTGGAGCTGATGGAGGATGGGATGGTGGGCTGATGAGTAAGAAATGATGTTAACCGGTATGATATTGAGCTTAAGAGAAGAAAACTTTTATAATATGGTTTGAAGTGTACATCTAATATATGTATAAATGACAAGTTAAAGTTCAGAGACATAGGTAAGTGTGAGTGCATGAGCTTAAGTATATATTCAGGTATTAGCGCTTAAACACTTGTATATATAAGTAAGTAAAAGATAATATTCTGGTATAAGAGCATCAACACCTATTAGCGTGAGTGTAAAAGAGAGATGTTTTGATCAAATAACACAAGGACACCTTTTAGTAAATTGACGTGTGTAATCTTGACCTTCAGACCAGGTCAAGTTCACTCCTGAAGCGTATATTGTGAAACTTTAAACAAAATCCGTTCAGACCGATGTCAACTACAACATTAATGAATACTAACAGAAGAACAAAGGAAGAACTTAATATGAATCCCTAAAGACAAATGTATGATTACCTATTAAGGGTAAAATATATCAATACAATCGACATTTGACGCTCTATTAAGAAAAATCCAAATAAATTCCAGAAAACATCCACTTAATTGCAATTTGAAACGTCAGTACAAGATATTATATGGGATACAAAATAAAAATGTTCCGACATCTCTCCGATACAAAATGTTAAAATTACGTAATAACAGCTCACCTCCCCCTGCCAATCGATTACTGCAAAATCAAGCCATGTTTATGAAGAGGCTATAACACGTCTGACCCCCGGGAAAATAGTATGTACAAAGTGTAATATTTCTTGTATCCTGACGATATATATATATATATATATATATATATATATATATATATATATATATATATATATATATATATATATATATATATATATATATATGCAAGTAAATCACTGTAGGTGCGCGTGATCTAGGTATATGCTCTCTGTATATATATATATATATATATATATATATATATATATATATATATATATATATATATATATATATATATATAGAGAGAGAGAGAGAGACTTAATTTTGATACAATACATAACCAAACACCGACATAAATGCCTTCCAGCGCTTACAACACCTACAGCACCGTCACATAACACCTACAACACCGTCACACAACACCCATCACACAACACCCATCACACACCACCGTCATGCAACACCTGTCAGGTTAGACGCTTTATTACGCCAAGAGAAACAGCGTCAACACCAGCAAACAACATCACCTGGCGTTCCCCCCCCCCCCCACGCAACGACACCTGCAAGGACTATACGCCACACGAACGTTCGCCAGCTCTTTGCCTACGATGACGTTCTTTTATGGCCCATATATAAATCGCCAGAAGCACCCATAAACTAGTTAAAGGTATATGGATGAATAGGGAAGGAAAGCGTAGGAAGGGAGGGGGGTTAAGACGTCCTTGAGTAGAGGGATTAAGAATAATGGGAGAAAGGAAAGAATGGGTGATAGAATGTGGGAATAGGTCAAGATGGGTGGAAAGGCAAGGAACGGACAGGATGGGTTACAGAGGAGAGAGGGAGGGCGAATAAAGGAAAGGGGTAAGGGGCATGAGGAAGGGACAGGTAGTTGTGGCATATGGTGTTATGTCATTAATCGTCATAGCTGCCATAGAAGAGCAGAGAGAGAGAGAGGAGTTATGAGAGAGGATATGTTAAGTGGGGCGGCTAGTTTATTGTGCACCCCACACTCATCCTGTGAGCGGTAGCGCAAAAGGATTACAGAGTAGAGTTTACAAAGCGTCATAATAATTAACCCTCGTGGTCAGGATATTATGGCACTGAATGTTACACAGTATTTCAATTACATTATTTGTTTAGTTCTATACATAAAGGGTAGTGGTTGGGAGTTGATGAAAGGAGAGGTAAGAGAGATGGGAGAGGAAAGGGGAAAGTAAGAAGTGAGAGGAACAGCTAAGAGTGAGACGTACTACTAATACTAATAATAATAATAATCTCGTTCCAACAAACAAGAGAAAGACACAGATTCTAAAAATAGTTAGATATTATTATTCCATACGAGCTCTCCTTTGTTTACACTACCCTGCATCACACCCCAGTCACACACACTATTGAACAGAAATCATAAGATTAACCACAGGCTTACAATAGTTTACAATGCTATTCTGTATAAATCCGAGAATATGGATAAGCTACCCTTTGGAGACTGTGTTGTGAGATGTATCCATTCCTTGTATCAAAGCTGTATATTGAGAGTATCTTCACGCAGTTTCAGATATACTGCACACCACAACATTGAATGAGAAATCACTACGATATATACTGAACTTGTCTTCAGTAGTCACTAATTGATAAACTGAAATAAAATGGAGTTAGGGTGAGAAGAATAACTAAAGAGCTGACACTTATACTACAGTGGTTAAACATCCACATCCAGGAATTGTTTAGTATATTGAGTTACCTGAATAGTTTATTGATAAAATCATCGTAACGTAATAACAGGCAGGTAAAGGTCTCCACACAGGTAAGACAAAATTAATAAATGTTCAGTCGCTTTTATAGTTATTCTTATGATGTGACATTATGGAAACATTTAAAAGTTTAAGTGCTGTGAACAATAGGTTAGGTTAGGTTAAGTTGGTTAATCATCAGGTGAAATAATCCAGAGTGTCTAATCTTCAGGTGATCCTTTTTTCACATTATGTACAAAAGTACTAAAGCTGAACCTAACATAAAGCTTTGATAACATACTATATATATATAATACGCCTGTTTATGAAATCTGTTAATTATTTCTCTCTAAATTGAACGTAGTAGCGACAATAAAATCAAGGCAGAGAGATTCTTTATATAACAAAAATTAATACGTTTGTTATTAAAATTACAAGCTGATCAGTACCGCTGGAAAATTATATATATATATTTATTTTGCATCATTATTTCAGGGTATATTAATGTGAATATATTATGCATCTCGTAGCGATAGTTTTATTAATTTCACTTTTTTTTACGATGAATACACTTTAACACCCACAACAGCATATATATATCAGTATGAACACTTACTATTAATATATACTTGAACTATACATACATACATACATACATATACATACATACTATCCGTTTACTAACTGTCAAGACTCGACTTATATTATGATAAACACAAGAGCAAGTCGTGCCACATCCACTTAAAACTGACCTGTCATGAAGGTCACTCAAGGTGTAATAAATGACCCTGAACTGTTATGTAGATCACTCATGGCCCACTCAATGACCCTGAACTGTTATGTAGTTCACTCATGGCCCACTCAATGACCCTGAACTGTCATGTAGATCACTCATGGCCCACTCAATGACCCTGAACTGTCATGTAGATCACTCAAGGCCCACTCAACGACCCTGAACTAGGTCTATTAATTACCTTGAATAGCCAAGAAGGTAATTAAGGGTCTACTTAAGAACCCTGAAATGTAAGTACTCTAAGGTCTACTTAATAGTCCTGAATTTGGAAGAAGGTAATTCAAGGTCGATTTATATATCCTGAACTAAAATAGAAGTAACGGTAGGTTTATTAACAGCCTTGAACTCTTATGCACGCTGTAGAGTCTTCTTAACAAACCCAGAACTACTAAGGGAGTCACTCACTCAAGCGTTTTCCTAGTAATTCCGACTTTTTGTTTACGGTTGATTGCTTGTTTACCCTTGGCTGCATACAATGAACGAGTTGTGATCTGTGTGTATTTCAAGAGTGGTGTACATGTAAATACCTGACCGTGTGTGTGTGTGTGGGTAGGGTGGGAGAGATGTGTGTGTGTGTGTGTGTAGGGGGGAGAGGTGTGTGTGTGTAGGGGGGAGAGGTGTGTGTGTAGGGGGAGAGGTGTGTGTGTGGTGGGGAGAGGTGTGTGTGTAGGGGGAGAGGTGTGTGTGTAGGGGGGGAGAGGTGTGTATGTAGGGGGGGAGAGGTGTGTATGTAGGGGGGGAGAGGTGTGTATGTAGGGGGGAGAGGTGTGTATGTAGGGGGGGAGAGGTGTGTGTGTAGGGGGGGAGAGGTGTGTGTGTAGGGGGGGAGAGGTGTGTGTGTAGGGGGGGAGAGGTGTGTGTGTAGGGGGGGAGAGGTGTGTGTGTAGGGGGGGGAGAGGTGTGTGTGTAGGGGGGGAGAGGTGTGTGTGTGTAGGGGGGAGAGTTGTGTGTGTGTAGGGGGGGAGAGGTGTGTGTGTAGGGGGGGAGAGGTGTGTGTGTAGGGGGGAGAGGTGTGTGTGTAGGGGGAGAGGTGTGTGTGTAGGGGGGGAGAGGTGTGTGTGTAGGGGGGGAGAGGTGTGTGTGTAGGGGGGAGAGGTGTGTGTGTAGGGGGGGGAGAGGTGTGTGTGTAGGGGGGGAGAGGTGTGTGTGTAGGGGGGAGAGGTGTGTGTGTAGGGGGGAGAGGTGTGTGTGTGTAGGGGAGAAAGGTGTGTGTGTGTAGGGGAGGTGTGTGTGTGTGTAGGGGGGAGGTGGGGGGAGGTGTGTGTGTGTGTGTGTGTGTGTGTAGGGGAGGTGTGTGTGTGTGTAGGGGGGAGGTGTGTGTGTGTGTGTGTAGGGGAGGTGTGTGTGTGTGTGTGTAGGGGGGGAGAGGTGTGTGTGTGTAGGGGGGGAGAGGTGTGTGTGTGTAGGGGGGGAGAGGTGTGTGTGTGTAGGGGGGGAGAGGTGTGTGTGTAGGGGGGGAGAGGTGTGTGTGTAGGGGGGGAGAGGTGTGTGTGTAGGGGGGAGAGGTGTGTGTGTGTAAGGGAGAAAGGTGTGTGTGTGTAGGGGAGGTGTGTGTGTGTGTAGGGGGGAGATGGGGGGAGGTGTGTGTGTGTGTGTGTGTAGGGGAGGTGTGTGTGTGTGTAGGGGGAGGTGTGTGTGTGTGTGTGTAGGGGAGGTGTGTGTGTGTGTAGGGGGGGAGAGGTGTGTGTGTGTAGGGGGGGAGAGGTGTGTGTGTGTAGGGGGAGAGAGGTGTGTGTGTGTAGGGGAGAAAGGTGTGTGTGTGGGAGAGGGATATTGGGGGTGTGGGGGTGGACGAGAGTTGGGGTTGGGGGGGGGTGTAAACGTGTGTGGGGTTGGCTACTCTGTCTAAGAAACTTATTGTACGTGTGTGTCTCGAACAGTGTTTTTGTTTGTCTGCCTGCGTGTCTGTACTCCCTGGCATTTACACACACAATTAAACAAAAGGTTCATATTGGAGCTTCGGTTTACTCTGGCATCCATGACGTCAATAAAATACTTAATTATACAGCAGCAATACAGAATTATTTCCATAGTTAGATATAATTGGTATACACTATTGCATCAGGCTTGGCAAAAGTTGCAGCTAATATTTCTATTTCAATCCCTACCCCGTAATGTTCAGGTCATACCAAGTAATTTCTCCAAAAGAATATGCATATTTAAGTTCATCTATAAAATTACTTATAACGTATGTCATAATCGTTATGTAGCGATATTTGAAAGTGCATTTTTCCTCTATGTTGTTCAAGGTTCTCTTTGTCTGATCTTGACGAATCTTTTGCCATGAAGCCTGGCAGAGCTAAGGGAAGCGACATGAAAGTTACGGTGTGCTAAACCTGCGTTCCGTCTCCACCATTGCAGGATATACAGGTATATTCAGAATTCATAACGAAAGAAGTTTTAAGTGATAATGAAGGACTAGAAGTTAATGGTAAGTTAATATCAAATATACGCTATGCAGATGGTACTGCTCTTGTCACAGATAGTGAAGAAGCATTACAAAAATAGTTAACAGATTGGTGGGAGAAGGTGAAAATATGGGTTAAGAGTTATTTCTGTAAAGACTAAAGTAATGGTTGTTTCCAAATTGGAAATAAATCCAAAAATAAAAATGATGGTAGGCAACAGGGAAATTGAACAAGTGGAAAATTTTGTGTGTTTGGGAAGTAACATTAGCTGTGATGGTAGATGTACGGAAGAAATCTAAAGAAGAATAAGTCAAGCAAAAACAGCATTTAATAAATAATCCAAAAGACCTAATGGAAAGGGACATGAACTTCAGAGAGAGACCCTGCAGCTACTGAGCGATAAACATCCCCCTGTAAGTGAAGAGGAAGGCATCTGGTTAAAGGATGCTTATGTCCCTCCAAACGCCTTCATGTTCGAGAAAATAACAGGATGGATGGTGTGGAAAAAGCATTGACGACGCAGGGAGGGACAAATCTCTTCAGGCCTGGATGCAGACGGGTGGGGAGTCATCGTCAGCACTAACAAGCTTGGCGACGCAGCAAGTGATCACCACAACGTCATTGCCGCCCTTGCATAAAGCTGACAACCTCCTGCTACCACCACCTCCAAGCTCTAAAGGTCAGCCGCCTCATCCCCTTGGACAATATCCAGGATGAAGGCCTATAAGGATGGGGGAAGTGCTGATACGGATCATTGGAAACTGCATAATGGAGGTGGTCAGTGATGATGTCAGGGCTGCAGCAGGGAACCTACAAGTATGTGCTGGTCACCAGGCTGGGGGTGACGCTGCCATTCACGCCACGAGAAAGTAATTTGAGCAGCGTGATTGTGAAGCAGTACTCCTAGTTGATGCTTCCAATGCATTCAACATAATTAACTGCAAGGCTACACACTGCACTACATTGAGATCAAGTGTCCAAGCTTTGCAATGTATTTTGAAACACCGACACGAACCTGACAGACCTCTATATAACAAGTTCAAGGCCCTAAGAGGAGATACCACCATACAGTCAACTGAGGAACAACGCAGGGGGGGGGGGGGGACTCAGTCGTCATGGCGTACGCACTAGACCTATCCGTGCTCCAACACACAATTAAGTATGAAACAACCAAGGTCAAACAAGTGGCATCAGATATTGACTGTGAGGCAACAGTCACTGAATGCTGCATATATATGCAGCTTGAATAACTCAGCTACTTTTGTATTAGGATGGTTAGGTAATACAATGGTGGTGCAGGTATGGTTATAAGGGGAGGGTGGAGGCCTTAAAAAGTAGTAGTAGTATCACGTATGTAATAATTCAATAAACTTACTTAATCTCAACAGAGAAGGAAAATAAACATCTTTCCATTCCTTGAAACATTTCTTCAGAAGCACTAAGAGAAACATAACACTCAGTGTTCACAACAACCTCCCAGAACCACAGGTATTCAACTCCCTGAACTCCTGTTACCTCAAACGAAAAGAGATTGCAGAGTCCTTCCATAATTCAAACTGTTTACAAAACAATGAATGGGTAGAAATCTGGTGTGACTCCATGACGTAAAAAAAAAGGCAAAATTATCACGTCACATCTCAAAATGTGAATCAGCCTTGTAAATCGAATTAAATCTCCTTTAAGATTATATTTCTCCCCAACACCCTCATGATGTAACCCTATGATGATTATAGCTAATGGTATATCAGAAACGGCAGCTCGCATGAATACACAATGTGGACGGACACACATCTTAAGTCGCCAAAACGTCACACCAGCTGTCAACACCATGTACTTACCAAAATGAAAGTAATCTCAACGGACATTGATTTTTGCGTCATGACCATAATAACCTTAACATGAAGCACCAAACCAGATAAGATTTCATGGATGGAACAGCAAAACTCAGCATGATATATTGTCGCAACAAATCCCCTAGAGTGAAAGTCCAGTGTAGATCTTTGTAAATTTGATTCATATTAAAGGTGGAGAGCAACACTCGAGCCTTAAAATACCTCTTTACAACATCTTAGGGACGAAACTTAACCTTATTAATGTAAGCTAAACTATCCTCCCGGCGTTTTTTATAGGTCGAGCTCATGAATTAAATTAATAATTGTGGAAAATGTGTCTCACAGTCACACATATGACAGTCTACAGGCGCTGGCTAGATCAAACTTAACACCCCAAGGTAAATGGTAAGTGTTTACTACAGAAAATGCAACATAAAGCGACAAATAACCCTCCAGTGTGTGTGTGTGTGTGTGTGTGTGTGTGTGTGTGTGTGTGTGTGTGTGTAAACTCGGTGAACTTTATTAATCTCAAATTATGTGAAACAACCTCTAGCCTTGAGTGACAGCAAGCACAACATATCAATTAAAAATTCCTTGTCGGGCAAAACACTCAGCATTACCATGTCTCTTTCTCTCTCGTGTGTGTGTGTGTGTGTGTGTGTGCGAGCGAGTGTGTGTATGTGTGAGCATGCTTGTGCGTTTGTGCACAAAGGATGGTGTGGTGTAATGCATCTAGCGCAGTATCGTTATGTTAGTGTTAAAGTGCAGGCACTGGTTGCTTCCTCTCGCTTTCAGCTACCGCTGCTGTCTAGCCCTCGTGGTGAACAGGGAAGCAAGTTGCACAAGTCCTCCCCTGCCAGTACACAGATTCTTCACCATCAAGACTCCTGCTGTGACTCCTCGTGGCAACACACGGTAACTGTTGTGCCTCGTGGGTCCAGGCTAGACCAGCAGGGGATCTCAAAGCTACAGTGGGCCCCAGAGGGACGACACAAAAGCCTGCTGGTATGTGGACACGCCCTGGCGCCTACCAACCACTGCCTCGCGTATTAACCGTGGTAGGTATAAGGATAAGGGAGTAAACCCCAAACGAAAAATCTGCGGTGGAACCCTGCATCAGGCAGACATGCTTACAGAGCTCCAACAAGACCCCAATGGCGGTATAGGCGGAAGAGCACCATGGGAACCCAACAACTACACCATTGGACGAAGGCAGTGCATGATGGACACGCTAATAAGGCGAAAACCAACAAACTGGGTTACCAGCAGTCCATTGCAACTCTTCCTCTACCCAGTCGTTGCAACACTTGCACCACTGGATCAGGAAAAGGGAGAGCCAAGATGTGTGGTTGCAGTCTGCGCGCCTGCCTGCACGAGATACAACAAACAAATATTGAAATACTACCCAAGTGACATCTTATCGTCCACCACCAGCCAAATCTTACCCAGCGGCGGTAAGGTATGAAACTGCTTCACTCTGTTTTTACTTAAAATAGTAGATCACGTCTCTTAATGTGAATTTACACATTTTAGTGTGGTGGTCTGACACCCACACACGAGTCGCAGATGTGGAGACTCATAGCAGTGCACACAGCTCGTCCCAAACTGGCGACCCGGCGCGACATGCCACCAGCAGCCTTGGTATAGTGGAAGATACACTGGGCGGCCAAACCGAGGACTAAGTATCTTAAAAGATGGTGCGATAATAAATGTGCCCAGTGGAGTTGTCTTCTGTTTATGCAGTGTGTAATGAATAGCACCAACGATGTAACTATGAAAATGGCACCTTACCAGTAGTGCATTATAAGAAAGAAACTGTAGGTAAGCAGCTGAAAATAATATCTAGATCGATTAGATATAATCTGACAGGCAAAATTTCAATTTAACTTGCTACTGTAGTTATAACTTATATTAGATATACATTTCTGCTCTTATACGTCATTATTCTTCTGTGTCTATATTTTTCGTTCTTCTAAGTTAATACATCATCATACAGCCAACTTGGGCTGCATATATACTGTACTGTATCTCAGAGAATCTCCATACGAGTTCTAATCCACACTTAAACGGCTGATAACAGCGGGTCTCTTGGCTCCCTGACGCCCCCGTGTACAAATGGTTGTTACAAATTATTAAGTTATTTAAGACTATTAAGTACTATTTTAAAAACACATTTACACATTTTACTTCTTATTGATCAAGTAAATATTCATTAAGACATGGTGCCCTATCAATTAACTTAATCATGTTTAGTTAACAGTAAACATAGGTCACGGAGATGTAAACATGTACAACTTTCTCATAACCTTGCATAATATTTTCGCAGAAATAAGATTGTTACTTTTTCTCTTATATATCACCGTAAAAAATGTGTAGAAACTGGCCGAGCAGAAATATATCATACTTGCCATTTCGACGCCGTAGTCTGTGATCCCGTCGGCCTGAAGGACCTTTACAGCCAGTATGTGTATGGTGGAGTTTAAACTAACTTTGTTTTAGGTGCACAAGGGGGGCAGCTTGGCCGGCACTGCACTCTACCATCTTCACTTTGCCCAACTGTAAAGTTAGGTGCTCATGTAACAGCTGGGTGAACTAGCTGTGCCCCGAGTGTGAACCACCGACCTATACAAAAACTTCAAGATATTTGACTACCCTGAATCGTCTTTGGTATAAACATCCAGTGATTCATAACAGTAGTCTTCCACCAGCAAATTTATATATTTTCTGCTAATAGGCGGAAAGTTCCAGTAAAAAAAAAATATTTCGAATTTTCGTCTTTGGATGTAGACCTGAAAACCGAAGTGCCTATGGTGAACAAGAAAAGGTTGGGGAACAATTTGTTTCTGTCAAGAAATATCATATTTTACGATGATAAATTATATTTGAAAATAAAAAGACGACATTCAAGTAAGAAGATTGTGTTTTCTTCAAATAACTACGAGCGCTCTTGAGATAGGAAGTCTATAAGTAAGACACGCCCTCCTCGTCCCAGGAAGGATCACGAAGATGTGACTTAATCCAGATTCAGTTCCATATTGGGAAAAGTACAATGAAAAATTACTTTTGAATACTGTGATACACTTTGGACCTGATCATTGGTAATCACAAGAAAGACTAGAAAAATTGTCAGTTCTAAGAGGATTCATGATGCAAAAATGGAAAATGACATAAAATATTATGAAATAATAGCGGAAGGGAATGTAAAGTTCCAGAAGTCGACTGAGTTACTGATATACACAAGTCACTATCGAGAAAATAACTATCAAGAAAATTTTCCGAGTGACCTTATGTAGAAAATGTGATCCCGATCTTTAACACAGGAGGTAACAGCGACTTAGCAAGAGACATAAGATTCCTACCTAAATACAAAAATAACTATATCTGATATATAAAACTGACTTGGACATACCTGAAGTGTGATTTGTTTTGGTGTGTTACGGTTCCTCGAGGATCTGTTAACTTTCATCTACCTAGAAAGAAAAATCAGATTAACTTACCATCAAGCTTTAATCTTATAAACTTTAACGTGAAGGTTAAGGAAAAGGTCGCCACTTATAACCGCATTATATATTGACAGGATCTCAAGGACGTTCGTTTTATAGTGAATGAAATGATTATTGAGTGGATGAGGAATAAAATAGTGACTTTGAACCTTCAGTAGTACCTTTGGAAGTGTTCTTACGAAATGGCTACAATTTATGAAAGACCATTAAGGTTCGTTAAACTGCAATAGCCTTTGTTAACAAAGACAGACAGTACTTATATAAATGTGTGCTAATTCCATTTTATGTTTATACAATACACTACCCGATCATCGTGACTAGAGCCAAAAAAAATTCACAGACCATCATATCCTGTTATATTCCATATAGGAATGCCTAACTTGTCTCATCATTTCCTGTCATGTAGCAGCGACATCTGGGTCACCTTCACGCCCCCATTAACCTGTTAACGAAGCATTAAGTTACTGGCTGGTAGCTAGAACAAGACTGTACATCACCCCCTCCCCTCTCAGACGTGTGACCATGGAGTCCAATCACTGAGCCTAGAATATTATCATATCATGGCCCCATATACGTTAATCCGTAAATAAACAACGCAGACTGTGATAATTTTGTAATAAACAGAAAAGATTCATGACTCTTGGCAAATCTAATATACTGCAGGATGCAATAGCTACAAAGTGTGTCAGTGGTGAAGACTACATGCTATTATAAGCCTCTGCCACAAAGTTACATTAAAGTGTTCCCAGGTGGAGTACCAATTATCCCTGGCCGGAAATTCCCGAGGGCAGGATCATAAAGCTCTGAAGGAATTATTTTATAAATTTCACCTTCTCATATGTTTTATTTCTAACCGATTAGATAATCTATGCAATACAGTAAATGTGTCGGTTAAGATTCTGCAAGCCCCCTCACCCAAAAAACAGTGGCGACCCTTTCCTTAACCTTTACCAACAATTGTACTCTTCAACTAATAGAAAAAATCATGATAAAAAGGATGTTTTAGATAACACCAAAAATTAATAGACACTTGTCCATAGTGTCATAATAAGAGTAACAGACGTAGTACTCACCTTGCCCTGGTGGTAGAGGAAGCCTTGGTGTCACCTGTCGTGTCTTGGGCCAGGAGGCGAATTCTTTTTCCTGAGGGCTTCCGTCATTTTGAACAAGGTCCGCACATGACCTCCCAATTTTCATACTAGTTAGTGTATCTATTGAAGAAAAACTCCAAATTAGTTACAGGAATTACAAGTTTTGTAAAAAAAAATCCTAATATCTTATTTTAGTTAGAAGTAATAAACATGTGTTCATCCATCACCAATTTTTTTTTGTTTACATTCAAACTTTTACCAAAGACCGAATCTTAACAGCAATAATGTAATATAGTTTTATGAGGGTAAGGTTTAATTTAGTTAAGTTAAGTTAGGTTGTTTAATTTTATGTTTGTAAGCCCATTATTTAAAATGAAAAACAATTGAAGACAAAATTAGAATACTACAATTCCTACAACTAATTGGTATGTTTTATATGTTAGAGAGAAGTTGTGCTCAATAAAAAACTTGGTGGAAATATGTGGCTTACAAGCAAAACTCATGAGGAGTATAACCAAATTTTCTTGCACGGTTTCACACAAAAATTTCTTTTACTAAGAGAGAGCCTCCAACAACTTTACCTAAAAAAGAAACAAATTCAACATTGACTTCAAAATAATGCTAAACCATGAAGTTGGTTGACAATGGATAGGTTAAATTAAATATATTGTGACGCCGTCTCTTAATTTACTTTAATGTCCATGTTCTAGCCGTAACCAAACAAAAAAAGTGAAGTAAATTAAAAGGGAATAAAAATAAATAAAGTAAACCTTTAAGAATTTAATTAAATTAAATATTAACACAATAAAGAGCCTCGTAGGCTGTCACAACAAATTGATTCACCATCGAAACCTTTAAGACACAAATGATACTAAACATCGAAACAACAAAAGAACTGCTTGAATATATAGAATAAAAATAAAGCACTGGATTACGTTAACACTACATAAACATATAAAATAACTGACACTGAAATTAACTATCGTGAAACAACACTGAATTACTTAAATGTAACTAAGCAAGCACTGACGGACACCTAAGAGACATAAACAGGTACTCACAGAGATATACCACATTGGTGGTGACAGGAACAACACAGAAATAAAATGAAATATAAGTAACAGGTGACAAGTGTCACTCAAAAGAACGTGAACTGAATGACGAGAGGACTGGACTGAGCTTCGTCTACTGGTGACTACTATATATAGGGTCAGCTCCCGCCAATGCGACCAGCCGGTGAAACATGGGTCGTTTAACGATGCAGATGGTCGTTAGAGAAACAAAGAATGCTTGTTACAATACTAAATAAAGAAATAAGATGGGCTTGAACAAATAATAACAGTTAAAACCTTAACAGCACAGGGTAAGATGACTAGATTATATAATAGTAAATATAACACATCATTACAGGAATAATATGAAACAACATGGAAGCATGTTATATAAAAAAAATAGAAAAATATGACTGGTCGTAACAATATATAGTTCATTTTCTGGTGTTAGGTTAGGCTAGGATAAGTTAAATAAATGTAGAGTAAATTAGGATAGATTACATTATGCTTAATTAGTTAAATTCCTGTTGTTAAAAATGATTTTGTTCCATACTGTCTAATCCATTTGTGAAGAAACTTGGACATTTTCATTAGTTCACTAAAACACTTTTCTTTTATGACCCACCTAACTAAAATTTATTCCACAGATGTTCTTTGGGTGATTTTAAGTAATAAAAACGATACGACAACTTTCCATTTTAATTAAAGTATTTTTTATTAGTTTTTCTTTAACTGCGACTTTTAAAATACAGAAATTTCTATGTGTTTTATTCTGGACACTGTCGCAGTAATGGCAAATGTGTTAAAAGGTGGTTATTTCTAAATTAAACCTAACCTAACCTTAGTTGACAAGAAAACAAGCGGTAAAGGCTTTGTTATAAGACCTCACCATCCTAACCAAAGAAAGCTACCTAACCTTACCTAACTTCCTAGCCGGAGGCTCTACCCTCAAGGCCCTCCGGCATATTAAACAGAAAAAACTTACTATTATATGGCGTAATTTTACTTTTTTGTGTGTGTGTTGACGTGAGAGCATCCATCCGGCCCGAGCGGGTCATAAACGTGCATTGAGCTGCCGGGGGCCCAGGGGGACGGGGGCCCAGGGGGGGCGGAGCTCCTGGGTTAGAATTTTTTAAAATAATAGTTTTAAAAAAAACATGGTTGTCCAATCGTAAAAATTTGCCCATTCCTAATTAAGATAACGTTTGAATCGCATTGAATTTCTTACCAATTGTAAGGAAACTTCTATAGTCCTTACTTATGTTTTCACTCCCAGCAGGTGGATCGAGACGCCATATTGTGAACAGTGGCAGCAAATTTGATAAATATCCGTTTAACCATAACAGTATGTTTATGAATCCTGACAAGTAAGGCCTTGTGATATGTTATTTGTGGATTTTTTTCGTGGAGTAATGGTAAGAGTTTTAGTGAAGGGACTAAGGTAATATTACATAGTTTTAGCAGTTGGTTGTGTTATAAGTTGAGTTAGTTCTGGCCCACAACATCTACATCCTCACTGTACATCCTCATATTTAACACACTGACTAACAAATACAACCCGTATTGGCTAATTCTTACCTTTTAATTATTATTCCTGCTGCAACGATGACACTGTAGCACTACACTGAGACACTTGTTCACTCGACAACAGCAACAACGATTCTCATAGTTGCGGTTCATGTCACTGATTCATGAAGCATCTCAAAGCAGATATCGGAGCTTCATAATGCTGAATGAACCCGTTTCATTTCTGTGAGAAGACTTCGATTGTATCTCTAATTGAATTTACGAAATACCTCATTTGCTGATATAGAATCCAAGTAAGTTTTCTTTTCAACATAAATTATTCGATGCACACAAGAAACCTTTACTCTTCCAGCTATAAAGACTATTATGCCACGTGAATGAGTTCATTGTAACGAACACATGTCACCGCAGGTCATGAACCTCTGAAACAACTCTTCCATACTGTGTCCTCATCAGCGTCTGAACGTGTCAGTCAAATGTGAAGAAACTTTGAAAATTCTGGTTCTTAATTGTTTAACTCAGTTTATTAACTGAATAAAGCAAAACAAAGAACACCAAAACAACGTAATAAACAAACTACATAACATTACACTTATAATATTGTGATTCACTGCAGTGTTGTACTAAAGTGTTATACAGACTGTAGGTAAACTCACGAGGAGACGATAAGTCATTTATTTCAACAACTTGGTGCTTCCTGTACAAGTGCATTAGGAAGCACGGCGTAAATTATACGGTAGTTTCCAAAAAAATTTTAAGTCATTCAATAAGATGGTGTAAAAATACTGACAATTCTTTAGTAATTTCATGAAATTCCTTAATTTTTAGTAATTACGTGAAGTCCTTGAGTGAAACAATAATTGCCACTGACTCTCTTTGTGTACAAATACTCTTAAAATAAAGCTGAAAACCGGGACTGAACTCACACTACAGTGATTTAGCCCAAATTCCCATTTTCTCGAGGGTATAGTAACCAAATATTAATTTCTATGCTATTAGTATCATAATTATATTTTTTTATTATAATTTAATATTGTTAGTGATTTGTATATAAATTCGCCAGGCGTGAGCAGCTCCACCTGTAGGGACACTCCCGCCACTATACCAGGACACAGACTTTTTGAAGTGACTACACAAACTCCATCTAACATTTTATCCAATGTGGGGAAACAAGTTACCTTTAAAACATCCTAATATAGATATGACTTAAGAAAGAGACAGCATGTTTGTTTATGTTTTTAAAGGCCTCTAAAACATTACAAATGCAACTGTACTGCCTTGTACAGTAGCTAAAAAAGTATCTGTGCATAATCTGTATGAAACAATAGGAGACCACGGTCGATAGGTATTGGGATATGCGTGTTGTCTCCTTATACTATGTGATAGTAATCATTTAACTGTTTATTTTATTCCTATATGCCAACTCACTGCCAACAAAAATATATTAGAAAAAAAAACAATTATGAAAGTTGTAATTCCTGTAAATAATTTGAGGTTATTCTCAACCTAAGGGAGAAGTTGTTTTCAACCGATACAGTAACTAGTTAGAAAGTTGTTAGTTCATATGCACAGACTTAAGCAGAGCATATTGATAACTTTGCTTCTGGTTGTTGCAGACGGTGAGCACCTCAAGGAGCAAATTAGACCAAATAAGGTCAAACACCTGGTGAGAAGAAAGGAGACTGCACGATCTTCACTTTTATCCTGTATTTCATCCTGGTTAGGTTAGAATAGGTTAAGTTACGTGCATCATTGGCTTCTAGACCCTATAGGGGTACCAAGTACAATGCTATATGCTAGGTCAAAGGTCTGACCCCCCGACAAACCAACAGGTTGGCGATGTTATAGTTAGAGGAAACAATATTACATGTGGGGCGACAGAGACGTACAGTAAGTTGTTAGTGCTCCTTCAGTTATAACTGGTCAATTATAACTGGCCTTCAAACCAACTTTAAACCCAACATACATTTTGATTTGCTATTTTTATTACCATGTAACTGAAAATAAATGACCTTTTTTTCCAAATTTATTGAATCGCCAATTTACGCAACAGACTTCGAAATATATTTTACACGATGCATTCATTTTTTTTTGTTGTCTCATAAATTAACAATATATTGCAGGATTAAGGTATTATTGACTAGTATAGTAATTAAGAACATTATGACCGCTCTTACTGGTCAATCCACTGTAGTGTATATCATTAGACTAAATGGAATGGATTAATATTGGCTCATAGAATATTTAATAGTTGTGTCCTCAGTCATTCACATCACGGCAAGTTACCTTCAGTGTGCGTGCGTTCGTGTGCGTGCGTGTGTGTGTGAATTGAATTTGAATTTTGTCACGTACAACGGCTAGTTTATTGTGCAAGACAGTAGGCAGGTATCAAACAGGGAGGTACTACCGCCTGGGAAGATACTGGGAGCATAGTGTGTTGTCTAATGGTAGACCCTGCTGCCATATGACACCAAAAAATTGTGACCAAGTCCCAGGTTGCTGATCTGACTTTCTGCCTCATTTACACACAATTGCAGGGTCTCAATTGTCTCTTACTTTGACAACACAACATACATATATCATTTCTCACTCTTGATCTTTATATTATTATTATTATTATCGTCACTGGTATATAAGATTGTGCAGTCATTACGGTATGTTATGAGTATCAGGGGGTGGCGGAGTGAGAGCGGGGGTGGCGGAGTGAGGGCGGGGGTGGCGGAGTGAGAGCGGGGGTGGCGGAGTGAGAGCGGGGGTGGCGGAGTGAGGGCGGGGGTGGCGGAGTGAGAGCGGGGGTGGCGGAGTGAGAGCGGGGGTGGCGGAGTGAGGGCGGGGGTGGCGGAGTGAGAGAGGGGGTGGCGGAGTGAGGGCGGGGGTGGCGGAGTGAGAGCGGGGGTGGCGAAGTGAGAGCGGGGGTGGCGAAGTGAGGGCGGGGGTGGCGGAGTGAGAGCGGGGGTGGCGGAGTGAGAGAGGGGATTATAGTCCACGATAGGGCTGTTAGTTCGATGTCCGCAGCTCTATTTCAGTCGTGAACATTTTTTTTTTATTAAAAACGAAAAAAAAATATGAATTCAACATATTTTCGTATTCGCAGGTTCAATGTTTGTGTGTGTGTGTGTGTGTGTGTGTGTGTGTGTGTGCGCGTCGGGAAAACACTGTCGATTCTGGTACCTGAGTGTGATTATTTTAAATTCGACCGTGGAATGTAAGGTCGATGGCATCTATGGTGCCCGGATCAATTCGCTTTTCACTCGACTTAAATACGGGGATTCGATTATTTTATTCGACGGGCGATGATGATTCGGCGTCATCCTTTTTGTATTACTCGACCCCGGGACCCTTGTTCGATGCCACCCAGGTGCTAAGACTATAATTTCACTCAATCACGGGCGCTTCACCTATGATTTTACCTGACTTCAGAACACAGGTTTGATGTCACCCTAGCCGTATAACTTACCATTAATTTCTACCCCAGCGTATGAGTCTATTCTTATCATTGCTATTAGTAATCCTCTTGTTCTTGATCTTATTCTTTTAGATTTTTTCTTCGTGTTGGTTTCGTTGTTGTTATTCTTTTTTATTGTTTTCTTGTTCTTCTAGTTCTTGTTATTTTCTTCATTATTTACTATATATATACCTCACTATAATTTCAATTCTGATTAATCTTATCCCATTATACTATGGATAATCGCCACTAACCTGTAGTAACAACTGACTATCCGTCACCCACTATTCATTTGCACAAGGAGAACGAATATCTAGCCTCGGTTGCCAGTCCTCACAATGGGGGCTATTTATCAATGCATTTTGATTAAATAAAATGACAAGGTTTGTATATTATTTTCCGTTTATCACATAGCGTTGGTCTTTGTCACCAGCAGAGTGTACCGGAGTGGTTCATCTGTCTGTATGACGGGTTGGGTATGGAGAGAGACAGAGACACATAGGAAAAAATAGAGATAAGAGATAAAGAGAAAGAAAACAATTAGTGAGCGAGGGAGAGTGGGACAAAGATATATAGCGAGGCAAACAGAATGAAAAAATATAAAGAAAGAAAGATAAGGTCAGAGAGATGGAATTAGATATAGAAAGATAGATAGAAGAAAGAAGGAAAGAAAAAATTATATATATATCACTGGTTTTATTTAGTTTTTTGGCAAATATTTCAATGTTCATAATATATCATTTAAACCCCAAATTACACCTGAATGAGGCGTCAACCTACTACACCTTTTGACCCCTGTCCCTCTCCCCCCAAAATTACATCAATCTAATATTTGTCAGGGGATTATACGTGGTACTTCTTTCCGTTCTCTAGTTTTCTTGTCAACACACTTTACACACTGACATACATACATACAAACGACACTAGGTGATGGTCAAGTCGGTCACAAGTCGTTTTGTTAGGGGCCGTTTAGCAAATAAGAGTAAAATGAAACTCCTCTGTGTTATAACCATGTTTGTTTTTGGAGGTAAGTTTAAGTTAATTAGGTTAAGTTACGTCAGGTTTAAGAAGTTAAGTTAAAGTCACATTTAATTTGAGATTGTTATGTTATGTTATGTTATGTGGTTAGGTTATCACATTTATTTGGATTATGTTCCATTAATTTGGCCAGTTTACTTTTATTATGCAAAATTCAATTACCTTCAGTGCAGATACGAAACGACCTGTATATACGACACAAACTGACCCACTCGATATGCAGTAAATAATTAATGTTATAGTTATTCACATTGTATTATCTACCCTCTTTTATCTATGTTTCCTTTGTTGACCTTTTATATCCACTCTATTTAGTTATTCCCCCCCCCCCCCTTTCTCTCCCATCTCTCTATTTGTAACATTCTCTGTCACGTGGGTGTGGGTTTCGTGCATGATTTATATACTGCCACTGTCTGGTCATGTTCAATTTTCACTAATCATTTATTAAGGCTACCGTGGGTGTTGTTGCCAGTATTTATGAAGGGTCACACTTGGCTCTTGAGTCCCGGTGTTCGTCAGTACTGTAATATGATCATGTTTGTCCACCTGTGAAGTTTTCATCGTATATAGTTAATTTATTTGACAGCTGGCGAGAGTCTGTCTGTGTGTTTGAATACCAGAGGGGTAGATAATGTTTTTTTTTCAGGTTCTCTGTTCCTCTGCCAGTATTTATCGGTTTCTCTTTTTCTCTCTTTTTTTTTTATTTGAATCTCACTAATTTATTTTTTGGGTATCTCATTTTCTCCCTATTGTCTCTTTTTTCTCGCTATCTCTCATTCTTTATCATACTTCTTCTTGCCCTCTTTATTTCCGAGATCGCCTTTTTTAAACCCCTCCTCTCTCTCTCCCTCTTTTCATATATGCATTTCCTTCCTATTTACTAATTCATCGATATCCTCCAATAACTTCCAACCAATACAAGCCTCCCTCCGACAAATAGCAATATTTCATGCGGGCTGCGACAGAATACCATGCTTTGACGAGAATTCTTTAGTTACCCATCAATCTCAATAATTCCATGCAGATTTGGTCTGCTACGGCCACATTCATCAAGTGAATTGAAAAAAAAAAAAGAATAAGAGGTTTTTACATGAATCATGGACTTAATATCAATCTCCACCCGCCTTCAATCCTCAAGATCGACTCTCGGATAGAATAGGAGTGACAGGTGACTAGCAGGACTTCCTGAGTATAACAGTTTTTTTCTTTTTCTGCCAAATCTGCCGCGTCTCCCAGGAGTCCACCAGGCCAGTTTAATGCGAGTTTTTATGAGCATGACTGTGTAAGAAAATGATGTTATTTTCTCTGTCTCGTCCGTGTCCAGTTGTTCTTTTATTCCCAACTTTATTCCTCTCTCCCACGCCACCATTCATCCGGTTACCTTTCCTCCTTCACCACAGCTACTTATTTAATTTACCTTCATTTCTATTCTTCTTTCATGTTCCTTCCCCCTTTTTCCTTTCTTCCTAGCCACCCTCTATAGTTCTCGTCTGCTTAATCTCCTCTTCCCCCTTCATCCCCTTACTTATATCTCTACTACCCTCTCTTCCCTCTCCTATCTTCCTTGCTATCCCTCCTTCTTATTGCTCTTCTCTCATAATGTTCGACAATATCCTTCTTTTTATGCACCATCCTCTCTCTCTCTCTCTCTCTCTCTCTCTCTTATCTTCCTTTCCGCTCTTAACTTTAAGCTCTTCTCTCCATCTCCCCCTTCATCACTTTCTTTCTCTTCTTCCCCACTTCTTATTCTCTCTTCATTTTCTCTCTCTTTCACTCATTCTCCTTTCCACTCCCTCCTTGCCTCCTATCTCACCTCCCTATCCTTCTCCCGTCCATCTCCCTCTTTTCTCCCACCCATCCACCGTCGCTTCCCCTCATTTCCTTCCTCCTCTCTCATACCCTTCCCTCCCACCCACCCTCTCTTAACCAATTTCCTTCCTTCCTTCTTTTCCACGTCTTCTCTTCTTTCCTCTCCCTCCCTCTCTCTCCTTAACTTACTTACCTCTCTTCTTCTCCTTCCCTTTCCTGACCTACCTCCCACTCTCGTCTTCTACCTCTCGTCTCTCCTTCCTCTCCCCCACAACGCTGTCACCGAAATATTGTCTCATTCCGGTTGGCTTCTGCGTGGCCGAGGTCCATCAGTTTATCCCCGAGAGCTAATAATTTATTCCGAATGGGTTTATTTGTTTACTCCGGCTTTCTTCTGGTAAATCTTTTACAGGTTCTCGTACTTGACGCAGAAAACGTAGAGGTAAAAGTACATGATTTCTGAAGTGCATTTCTTTTGTGTTATTATTATTATTATTATTATTATTATTATTATTATTATTATTATTATTATTATTATTATTATTATTATTATTATTAGTGGTAGTAGTATAGTAGTAGTAGTAGTAGTAGTATATAAAAAATAACTGATAAAAACTTGAATAATATTTTATCCAACACATGGGCATCACCCTTCAGCCTCCACCTTCGTCGTGTCAGCTGTTCTGTGTTTACATCCGCTCTGCCTAAACAGTCACCGTAATAGCCCACTATCCCTTCCGCTGGGGTTCACCTTTGTGTACTTTGGCGGCTCTTTACCCCTCGCTAATTGAGTAAGTGAAGCGCTTTTATCTACGCTAATTCAATGTACTCTGGCATAAAAAATTACATTGAAGTACATGTACTCTAAATTGGTTGAGTCGCGTGTTTGTATATTACGTCCGGGGTGTTGGAGTTGAGTTCGTGTGTCAGTATTAAGGTATCTCTAGTGTGTATTGTCTTATTTTTGAGGTGTAGACCGAGTCATATTAATACTAGATTACGTCTGAATCTTGACTGTTTATTTCCGTGTCTGTTTCTCTTTGTGGCCTCGGGGATAGTCCTGCACTATCTCCTGTCCTTCCACCCAGACAAAGTCGGTTAACTCACCAGTAAATAATATATACGTTGATACAGGATTATGAGTTATAATCGCGGGAATGTTTTTGTCTTCTTAGTCATAATCAGGAGTTTGGTGAAGCTACACTTCTCACTGCCCCATGAGGAAAGCTGAAAATATGTATGCATTTTATACTAACACAAATTTGTCTTGAAACATTCCCGAGGCGTTAAGAGTAACTTGTCGATATTTTACACTTGTTTATATGTCTTGGGATACCATGATTCTGGAGATCTCTACTGCACATTCTTTTGGCGTCTAATTAAATTTTTCGATGGTTTCTCCTTTTCTTCCTTTTTTAGAATCAAAACGTCCATTATCTCCCAATCCTCTGTCATGGTTCCCAATTTTCTTGTCATGTCCGTCATTCGCCTGGACCCCTTCCTGTCAGCCAACTCTTGGTCTCACCATACCCGAAAATAACGCCTTTACCTCTCCGTGTTTGTGAGATTGTACGCTTTGAAGGTTATCAATAGACGTGTGGAGGAAACTGTAGCAACCTTACTATCGTGACGCCTCAGTGCCTAGCCAAGAAACGTGTGTTCAGGCATCTGCTTTGTGGAGAAGCTAACAAGCTCAGACATCAACGACTCTCAAAGGGAGTGAGTTGCTGGCAAGATGTGGAAGACTTATTGATGACATGTGGGTTTTTGATATTTTTACGTATGGATGGCAATACGGAAGGAAATTTTTATGTATGAAGCAACGATTTGAATAGCTGTGTAAAAGTCTCTGATGATCCCAAAATCAATTTAAAATCTTTTGTATTCGAGAGGCTTATATGACAGCGAGAAAGGGGCTGAGTGAAAGATAAAAATAACGACACACAAACATACATATATTTATACATTTATAAACCTACATGTATGTTGTCGCTAAACAGGTATATATATATAAAGTCACACATTATAAAAACAACGCCAACACAAGCACTCAACAAAGTCTGGCGTTCCCCTCCAAGCACCACATGTTAACACGCCTAAGGAGCCTACGACAGCAAACGTTCAGCTGTGTTCTGCCTTGGGTGGCGGTCTCCTAAGGTCTGCCGACATGGCATTAAGGACTCAGGTCGAGGCCACGAGTAAGATAACATCCACTCCTTTAAAGCAATGGAGGTCGTTGATCTGTGTTTGGAGTCCAGATACTCTCTCTCTCTCTCTCTCTCTCTCTCTCTCTCTCTCTATCTTTGTTTATGTTTCTGTCCGTTTTTTCTTATTGGTTCTGTCTTTTTATCTCTATATCTTTCCTTTTATTTATCTCATGTCATCAACTTGTCTCCGTTTTTCATTATTTCGCTTATCTCTCTCTCTCTCTCTCTCTCTCTCTCTCTCTCTCTCTCTCTCTCTCTCTCTCTCTCCACATACCCCACGATCAGTAACTTCCCTGACTCCATTATTCAGACTCCGGGACAGTATTGGTGAGTGTGTGGTATGCTGACCCAGGCCTGAACTGTCTCCAGAAAGCTCGTACATTTAATTTTACTGTCTAGTGAAGATGTAAGAACGCATCCAACTTCTTGCTCTCTTGCGTTCATTTTTACCCCCAGAGAGTCGAGAGAGTGTGGAGTTGATTCATACACTTTTATTTGTGACATATGAGTATTTGTCTAACTATAATTACGTCACTCTGTCTGTTTACATATTTTGTTTGAATCTTTAATAAGTAAAGGGTTTTGCTGTGTTCTAAGCTCACACTACAAAAAAGGATTTAGTGTGTTCTAAGCTCACACTACAAGAGGATTTTATTGTGTTCTAAGCTCACACTACAAGAGGATTTTATTGTGTTCTAAGCTCACACTACAAAAGGGATTTAGTGTGTTCTAAGCTCACACTACAAGAGGTTTTCATTGTGTTCTAAGCTCACACTACAAAAGGGATTTAGTGTGTTCTAAGCTCACATTACAAGAGGTTTTCATTGTGTTCTAAGCTCACACTACAAAAGGGATTTAGTGTGTTCTAAGCTCACACTACAAAAGGGATTTAGTGTGTTCTAAGCTCACACTATAAGAGGGACTAAGTGTACTCTAAGTTTACACCACAAAAGGTATTTAGAGCCTCCGTATGTCGTCAGGTCAGAGCACTCTCTACTTCTCTGACCACCTATCTGCTTTAGTGTGTTGTAACCTCACAGTATCGTGTGTCGTGTCATAACCCGGAAAAGAAAACTCACAGGATCAGCTGTGAGAGCACACAGTCATCACTCTAAACAGGGATGTAATAAGTTATAGCTCGTCCCCAGCTACTGCAGAGGTTAATAATCCCTACCTAACTCCCTCACACCTCCCTCCCCTTCCCTTCAACCATCCCCTCCTTCCCCTCCCTCCCCTCACACCTCCCTCCCCTTCCCTTCAACCACCCTCCTCCTTCCCCTCCCACCCCTCACATCTTCCCCTCCACTCTCCCTCCCCCACCCTCCTCCTTCCCCTCCCTCCCCTCACACCTCCCTCCCCTTCCCTTCAACCACCCTCCTCCTTCCCCTCCCACCCCTCACATCTTCCCCTCCACTCTCCCTTCCCCACCTTCTCCCAGCCTCTTTACCCCCATTCTCCCTCCCTCTCCCACCCTCTATCCTCTCCTCCAACCCCTCTATCCCCCTCCAACCCCTCTATCCCCCATCCCCCTTCCCATCCCCCATACCCCCACTCAAACAAGAAATAATAGATGGAATAAAAAAAAATTAAGCTCGTGATATTAAAAACTATTTCGTTACTTCAGGTTATTAAAACGAAGCAAATTTCGGATTCGTGTCATTATGCAAACCAATTTTTACACCAGTGAAATTGAGATCAGTCTTCAGGCAGTGTAATATGAATGGGTGATACATGATGTGAAATATTTCCAGCCTGATGACATTTATGGCCTTCTAAAAATGCTGTTGGCTATGTAATGATTTTTTTTTTTTTATTTGGGAGTTTACGTTGTCTCTGTTCCTTTCTGTCTGTCTGTCTGTCTGTCTGCTTCTTCTCTCTTTTGGTTGTCTGTGACTTCTCTTTTTTGTTTCTTATCTATATGTCTGCCTGTCTATGTTTATCTTATTGTCTGTCTGTTTTACTGTCCGTTTTTTTATCCTTTTGATCTGCCTATGTTCTCTCTTTCCCTTTATACCCGTCTCTCTTTCTCCCTCTCTTCTTTCTCTCTGTCTATATATCTCCCTCATTCGCTCACACTCTCACTTTAGATGTTGGTATCGAGTCAATTCTTAGAATTTTAACATAAGGACATAACGACCTCGTTGACTCATTAACGAGATCATTGAATAATGACTTTCTTGGTCTCGTCTTCTTTTAGTTCTTCTTCTTCTTCCTCGTCCTCGCCCTCCTCCTCCTTGTCCTCTTCTACCTCTTCCTTCTATACCCTCTCTTCCTCTTCCTCCTCCTCCTCCTCCTCCTCCTCCTCCTCCTCCTCCCCCCCATCTTCCCCCTCCCTCCCCCTCTTCCATCCATAATGACGTCATCTCAAACAATATAAAAATAATCAAAATTTGTCAATATTACGATATGTGTTGTCAAATTATAAAATCGACTCGTGTCTATCTATCTATTGATCCATCTATAGTTATCAGTCTATTTAACTTGATTTACTGCATATATATATTACCTTTACCTTCCATCTACAAGAAAGGCAACGGAAGAATAAAAAAAAAAAATAAAAACAATAAGAACAAATAGAACAAAAAGAACAAGAGAACAAAAAGAACAAAAAGAACAAGAGAACAATAAGAACAAGAGAACAATAAGACGCCAAGAACAAGAAGTACTGTTAGTCTCTCGTTCGTAAGGGCGTGAGGGCCGGGACAGGTACTTGAGGGCCGGGAAAGGTACTTGAGGGCCGGGACAGGTACTTGAGGGCCGGGACTAGCACTTGAGAGCTGAGACTATAACTTGAGGGCCGTGACAGGTATATGAGGATCAGTACAAGTAAGGGCTTAATACCTTCCCCCTACATGACCTAAAAATATATGAAAAATAAATAAGAGAAAGAGGTGATGCAAGAGTGAAAGAGATAAACAGAAGGGTACAAACAGACAGACAGGTAAACAAAGGGACAGACAGACAGGTAAACAAAGGTACAGACAGACAGGTAAACAAAGGTACAGACAGACAGGTAAACAAAGGTACAGACAGACAGGTAAACAAAGGTACAGACAGACAGGTAAACAAAGGTACAGACAGAGACAGGTAAACAAAGGTACAGACAGACAGACAGGTAAACAAAGGTACAGACAGAAAGACAGGTAAACAAAGGTACAGACAGACAGGTAAACTTAGAGGTACAAACAGATAGACTGGTAAACAGAAAGGTACAAACGGACAGACAGGTACAAGTAGACAGACAGATACAAGCAGAAGGACAGGTACAAACAGATAGACAGACAGGAAGCAAACAGACACACAGATAAACATAAAGGTACAAACAAACAAACAGACAGACATGTAGACAGAAACAAAAAAAGTCAAAAAACAAAAACAAGAACAAAACAAGAACATTAAAATCATTTGAATTGGTATAAAACTCGCCATTATGAATCAAGAGTTGGTAGAAAGTCAGGAACAATAATGATCTTACGCAGTCCATCAGATGATATTACAATCGTGCATGAAGCCAGAGTCTCGCAATATAATTTAAAACCTTCCTCCATTTTTTGCAATTATTATATACTTTTAGTTGATTAAAACACCTGTTAAGTGTGACATGCATCACCTCACTGTACTGGTTAATGTTGGAGGAGTCATTAGTAACGATGCCATTAGTCTTAATCATATTGTTAGTGCCGACAGCGAGGATGGTGATGAATTGGTGCTTATTGTGTGGTGGTGGTGGTGGTGGTTGTTCTCTGTCTGTCTGTCTGTCTGTCTGTCTGTCTGCTTTCTAAATGTCTTGTTCTTGCACTTTGGTTTTATTTTACATTTGTTTATCTATCTGTTTGCTTGTTTCTCGTCTTGGTCATCTGTACATTATTTTTGTTTCTGTCAGTGTTTGTCTCTCTCTCTCTCTCTCTCTCTCTCTCTCTCTCTCTCTCTCTCTCTCTCTCTCGTCTGCACCACAAATGAAACAACACTCAGGTGACAACAAAAGTAGTGTGATCTTTTGTACCTAAGTGATATAAATTCCTGCTGAGAGTTAATAATTCAGCCCTTATGATTAACTCTGTATCAGGTAATTAATGGTGATGGCAGTTACTACTATATTTAGAACAAGGGACAATGTTGAATATTTTTATTTTTTATTTTTCGTTTAACTACGGTACTATGTTGTTATTATTATTATTATTATTATTAGTAGTAGTAGTAGTAGTAGTAGTAGTAGTGGTAGGCGGCCAGCGCGGCGTGGGTGTCGTGGACCATCCCTCCTGATCGAAAGTGTTATTGGTGGGGACATACTCGCTGTGTGGGAGCGGGAATTTGACAATGTGTCCGTGAATATCTGATGTCACCCTAAGCATTGCCATCCAAGGTTTCTTCTCATCCCTTACGGCATAAATTGGAAATATTCCGTGTGTTCACCGGCGTTCACCAAGTGAGTGGTGACCTGTGCTGGGTCGGTGGGGGGATAATGAGAAGGCTCGGCGCCAAGGTCAGCGTCGTTAGGCCTACTGTGACAGGGGTGGTCCCGAGACTATCGCCCCTATGGGGCCGAGACTGCTGCCCATGCGGTCGCCCCCACCCCCCACCCCCCCCCCCCCACCATAGTAGCGGACTCTTAATGTAGGGTCTCGACGAACCTAGTGAGTGTACGTAACTGATATCACACCAGTGAGACCATATAAATGGTGGTTATTTGTACCAAGGATATAGAAACTAGTGCTTGGTGTGACAAACTCTTGTCCATAGTGTATCATTCTGATGTATGGATGGTCGCTATTAGGGGAGGTAGCCTACACACCCACGCGCGCACGTATGCCCCTACTACCTGGACACAGCAGTCCAGCCTGTCACCTCTCCGCCCTTCCCTCATAAGAACCAGTATAATCTTGTGCCTCGGACTAAATCAGATGTCCGGAGGCGGACGTTACCGTCGCCCAAGGTGCTGTTCACTATGCCTGGTAACATTCCTTGCTGCGTCTGTGCTAGCCCGAACCAAAACTGCACAAATTGTGTTTGTGCCAGAAACAACCGACCATGTGTGGATTGCAGGAAGCTAGACCAGTGTCGGAACCCACGTCGCAGGGAGCCGACACAGGTGGCCACAGTGGATATCGCCGGGACCCAACTACCCGATGATATCCGAAATGATAGCAGTGAGTCTACTCAACCCGAAAATGTAGTACTAATAAATGCTGCTCCCTCAGTAGCAGGTGTCCACGAGGAGAATGAGAGACAGCCGCCTCAGTGGAATGGCATGTCGATGGAAAATGCAGACGTATGGGTCAAAGAAACCTACTCAGAAATTGTCAAGTGGTCGCCCGCTAACTTATTTGAACCACCCAAGTGTGCGGCCACCAAAGAAATGATTCGGGAGATGACTCGCTTCATGACTGATTACACTCAGGACCGCTTCCTCGCCCCCCTAGCTCTTCAAATACTGGCAATAATACCACATCTATTTTGTCAGAGGACACACACAAAGGCTAAGCACAAAGAAAATGTGGCGGCAATGAAGAGAAGATTGACAATGTGGCAGACTGGGGCCTTAGATGATCTCTTATGTGAAGCAAGAACACTGCAGGAGAGACTAAAATTCACGGGTGACGGAAAGCAAAACACCGATGACGTGGCAAGAAAATTTGGAAACAAAATGCGTGTGGGAAAAGTGTCTCTCGCGGTAAGATCTCTCACACAGGAATCCTCCGGTGGGGTGATGCCAATAAACAGAGAGACATTAAAACTATTGAAAGAGAAACATCCCCCTGCAAGCGAAGATGAAGGCATCAGGCTCCAGGGTGACTATATCCCACCAAATGCTGTCCTGTTCGAGAAAATAACAGGAGAGATGGTGTGGAAAAAGGCACTGAAGACTCGAGGAGGAGCCGGCCCTTCAGGTCTGGATGCAAAAGGTTGGAGAGTCATCCTCAGCACAAACAAGTTTGGCCCTGCAGCAAGCGATCTCTGCACTGCCATTGCCGCCCTTGCAAGAAAGCTTGCATCCTCTCACTGCCATCACCTCCAGGCCCTGACGGCCTGCCGCCTTATTCCTCTGGAAAAGAAACCAGGATGTAGACCTATAGGGGTGGGGGAAGTGCTGAGGCGGATCATCGGTAAGTGCATAATGGAGGTGGTAAAGGACGATGTCAGGGCAGCAGCAGGGAACCTACAAGTGTGTGCTGGCCACCAGGCTGGTGGGGAGGCGGCCATTCACGCCATGAGATTGATATTTGAGCAGCGTGATTGTGAGGCCGTTCTCCTGGTGGATGCTTCAAACGCATTCAACATACTTAACCGCAAGGCTGCACTGCACAACATCAAGATCAAGTGTCCTAGCTTCGCGATGTATGTTGAAAATTCGTATAGGAATCCCTCAGACCTCTACGTAGTAAACAACAAGGCTCTACGAGGTGATACCATCCTACAGTCGACCGAGGGAACAACACAGGGGGACCCCATAGCAATGGCAATGTATGCAATTGGACTATCAGTGCTCCAACAAGAAATAAAATTTGAAACAACCGGGGTCAAACAAGTAGCATATGCTGATGACCTTACAGGAGCAGGAAAAGTGGAGGACATCAAAAAGTGGTGGGACCTGGTAACATCGCGAGGTCCACAAATAGGGTACCACCCAAACGCTAGCAAGTCCTTCCTCATCGTGAAGCCAGAACATTATGAACGGGCTTTGGAGGCTTTTGGCGGAAGTGAGGTCAAAGTAACTAAGGACGGCCAAAGACATCTAGGTGCAGTAATTGGCACTACGGACTTCAAGACCGAGTACGTAGCTGGAAAGGTGAATGAGTGGGTTAGCGAAATCCAAGCTCTATCTGAGATTGCTAACACAGAGCCACATGCGGCCTTTGCAGCATTCACCCATGGAGTCAAGCATCGCTGGAACTACCTGATGCGTACCATCCCTGAGATCGGACCCCTCCTCCACCCTCTGGAAGAAGCCATCAGTGTCAAGTTCATTCCCAATCTAGTGAAACACCCTGACTTAACCCCAGCAGAAAGAACACTTCTTGCACTTCCACCAAGACTGGGAGGGATGGGACTAACTAATCCAGAGGAGATTGCTGACACTGAACATCAAAATTCACTTAAGCTCACGGCAGCCCTCACTGACCACATAATAGCCCAGAATGCAACAGGGGAAGTGGATACCAGGGAAGTAAATAAGATCCGTAGGGCCATTACAACAGATCGGCAGCACTGCCAAAATGACATGTTGCAGCAACTATTGCTGCAGGTTCCAGAAAATTTGACAAAAAAAGTAGCTATAGCGCAGGAGGTGGGCGCCTCGAACTGGTTAACTACGTTACCGATAAGGGCAAATGGTTTCAGCCTTAACAAACAAGAATTTACAGATGCCATTGCTCTAAGGTACGGTTGGCCAGTAGATGGTTTGCCCTCCCAATGCGTGTGTGGCTCTTCCTATGACGGCGATCACGCCATGGTCTGCAAGAAGGGGGGCTTCATATGCATGAGGCATGACGAGGTAAGGGATCTCACAGCAAATATGTTGAAGGAAATCTGCCGCGACGTCATGGTAGAACCGACCCTCCTTCCACTGGATGGTGAGATCTTCCAACACAGGACTTCAAACACATCTAACGAAGCCCGTGTGGACGTCAGTGCTCGAGGATTCTGGACGCGGGGACAGCGAGCTTTCTTCGACATCAGGATTTTCGATCCCATGGCCACTTGTCACCGTAACCTAGCTCTCGATGCTGCACATAGGAGGAACGAGAACGACAAGAGAAGGGCATATGGGGAGAGAATTCAAAACGTTGATCAAGGCAGCTTCACTCCTCTAGTGTTCACAACCTCTGGTGGGATGGGCCCAAGTGCAAGATGTTTCTACGCCAGACTCGCGGAGGTGATCTCCGAACAGAAGCAGCAGCCCAGAAGTTATGTTACAGCCTGGATGAGATGTCGACTGTCCTTCTCTCTCCTTCGGTCGGCTTTGCTCTGCCTCAGGGGAACGAGAGCTTCTGCCCCTACTTCGACAACTGCTGCAGATATTGACTATGAGGCTACAGTCACTGAATGCCGCATAGATCTGCGGCTCAACTAATTTAACACAGATAGGATAGCTTATTATGTATTAGGGTATTTAATATTAAGGTAAATAAATGGTGGCGAAGGTGTGGCTATTGGGGGAGGCTGGAGGCCACTGTTAAAAAAAAAAAAAAAAAAAAAAAAAAAAAAAAAAAAAAAAAAGTAGTAGTAGTAGTAGTAGTAGTAGTAGTAGTAGTAGTAGTAGTATTGTCTTATACGTCAAGATAGATAAATTACATATCATCACCTCATCTTTTTCTACTACACTTTATTACAGAAACTTCTTCTTCTTCTCCATTCTTAGTTTTTCTTCTTCATATCTTTTTCTTCTTTTGCTTCTGTTTTCTGTTCTTTTTCTTCTTTCTATTCTTATTTCTATTCATTTTTTTCATTTTCTTAATTTCATGTTTTTTTTTTCTTCTTATTCATCTTCTTCCTCTTCTTCTTCTTCTTCATTAAAATAAGAGAGAAAAAAATAAAGCTATCTCTTATGGTCCAATTATCACACCCAAGTAATTAACTCTTGAAGGATGATGGGTTAATCGATTCTCCTTAAGGGGTTAAATCATCATCCTTCTGAAATAATTAAGTCATCATTCTTGAAGGTGTGTGTTAAGCCCCGATACATAAAAATAAATCTCAAAATAATACGAAAACAAAAACAAAATCTCACAATAAAACGAAAACAAAATCGACCCTAAAAACAAAACCCCAACAATAACACGAATTAAAAAACAAAACAAAATAAAACAAGAAAATGAAATATTAATCGACACAGGTGAGACAAAATAATCACCTGATAATATCCTCCTCCCTTAATTAAAACATTCGCCAAGGTGCTCCCGGTCACCTATATGGCTATACTCATTAAGGGAAGCTTTCATAACAGGTAGCCGGGGTGACTATTACCTTCAGGTGTGAAAACAAAAATATTGATTAATTATTGTACTCTTACCTCCTACGGTTACTGAGACTAATTAAGTATTTAATTTCTTCTCTCTCTCTCTCTCTCTCTCTCTCTCTCTATCTGATGGGAATGATGTGTCAACGTCATTATATACGTCTGTAACTCTTAAATATTATAGCAACATAAAACCATTGTCTCTGTCTCTAGAAACAATGTATAAATCAAGTCTAATCATGTCTCTATGTCTCCCAGGAAAACAACAGGAAACATTATCTCTCTCTAAATTTGTCTCCACATTATATATTTAATTTTAACAATTTAAAAACGCTATGCCGTGTCTCTCAGGACAATAATACGTGAATATAAAATAAGTCTCTTTATATCTTTGAACATCGTCTTTATTATATTAACTACAATAACAATACTTATGGGAACATCGTTAATAATACGAAGAATAAAATAAGAATAAGATTAAGAATAGGAATAAGAATAAGAAGAGAATTGCAATACCAACAACATTAATAATAACAAAATCACTCATAAAGAAATAGTGATAAGAATAATATTAACAATCAATATTTCTTAAAAAAAAAAAAATATTTTATACACAAACAATAACCACCACAAAAAATATATATACTTTTAAGACAGGAAAAACTAATCTCTTGTGTTGATATATTTTCTTCCTAAGCTATTTCCAGTTTACACAACAATGAAATAAAACAACTGAAACTCAACGCCAACTACTCTTGATATATTTTTTACGACACTTTTTACATAACCTAGAAAAACAACTGGGGTGTAAATGTGTAGCCTAAACTGGTTATTATCCGTGTTATGTCACCGGCAGGGACACTTATATGACTGTTTATATATGTTTACTCTCTCTCTCTCTCTCTTATCCTGTGTTTTATGGTATATTTTTCCTATCTGTCTGTGTATCTCTCCTCTATTCTTCTCTCTCATTCTTGTACTCCTTCCTCACCTTCCCATCTTCCTCTACCCTTCACCATTACCACCATTACCATACCCTATCAGCCTTATCCCTTCTCCATTTATTTTTTCACTCTCCCTGCCACTCTTCCCTCTCACCACCCTTCACCCCTTTCATCACCCCTTTCATCAACCTATTACCCCTCTACCCTACACTCTATCCACCCCTCTCCTCACCATACCATCCCTCTCACTACCCTACCACCCCTCTCATCACCCTATACTCTACCACCCCTCTCATCACCCTACACTCTACCACCCCCTCTCACCACCCTTCTCACCACCCCTCTCTTCACCATACACTCTACCACCCCTCTCATCACCCTACACGCTACCACCCCTCTCATCACCCTACACTCTACCACCCCCTCTCACCACCCCTCTCCTCACCCTACCACCCCTCTCACCACCCCTCTCACCAACCCTCTCATCACCCTACAAGCCCTTTAAATTTGTTCCCACGAAAGCCCAGGACGTAAATGTCACGCAATTATGTATTTTTCTACGGCAGGTTAATGTTATCTTAATGAAGATCTTGAGGACCACCCCTCACGCAAGGTGTGTGGGGGGGTGTGTGTGGGGGGGTGTGTGGGGGGGTGTGTGGGGGGGTGTGTGTGGGGGGGTGTGTGGGGGGGGTGTGTGTGTGGTGGGTGTGTGTGTGGGGGGTGTGTGTGTGGGGGGGGGTGTGGGGGGGGTGTGGGGGGTGTGTGTGGGGGGTGTGTGTGTGGGGGGTGTGTGTGGGGGGTGTGTGTGTGGGGGGGGTGTGTGTGGGGTGTGTGTGTGTGGGGGGGGGCGCGTATAATCTGGTATTAGGAGGTGATCTGGAAACAGCTGAAATTTAGAAGATAAGAGAATATGATTAGTAACATAACTTTCATAATTGTTGTTTTCGTACCCCGATCTACTTTATCTTGTGGGGGTGTTGGGTGTCGGAAGAACTGGGATAGATGTAAAGTTCCTGTCTTGTGACCTTAAATGGCAGGGTTGATAGCGGGTGGTGGTGAAACACCCAGGTCCTCTACACAGACAGGGCCTGCAGGCCGTACATGGTTATAAACTACAACTGCTCGTGTAAGTTAGAGAATCTTTGGAAACATCACTTAATTTGATAATGTTCGGAAGTTCAAACGGACGTTGAATTGGGACTCTCAACACAGGAGCTGCAGAGACAAGGAGGAAGAAAATTCTTGAAATAATGAGGAAAGGGATGAGTGTTGGTCTGGCCGATGGTTTGGTTATAACTGATTATTATACTACTGCTGCTGTTGCTGATAACTTTCACGAATATCATATTTTTTTTTAATTCTTGATTTTCTATAAACATCTACATAAGCATCAGTTCTCTACCACAACGAGTTTACAAAAAAGCATAACTACCCTCGTAACATGGCGTCTCAGAGCTGTCTTGTACCCGCTGGTGAGGTGGCGCAAACTGAGGGACCTGAACATTGATAAGGCTGGTTGGTGTATGTATTAACAATCGACTTTATGTGTTATTTTTATTTTGTGCGTTTCGTTACACACACACACACACACACACACACACACACACACACACACGCACACGCACACGCACACGCACACACACACACACACACACGTACGCGCGCACACGCGTACAGGCAGATAGATGCACACCTACGTACACACACGTTACGTCGCGTCAACAAAAAAGTTTAGCGTGGGAAGGTATGTGTTTCTCACTTCAGAGGAAGCTGGGTGAGTGGAAAATTATACTGAATTTTGCTCTGTTGTCGACGCAGTAAGGGCAAGCAAAGAAACTCAAAGTACTCTCAGAGAGAGAGAGAGAGAGAGAGAGAGATAGAGAGAGAGAGAGAGAGAGAGAGAGAGAGAGAGAGAGAGAGAGAGTAACAAAAAAAATAGTGCAAACAGTAAATCGCACAGCTGTATCGTTGTTAGTGGTTAGCGGTTGGTAGTTAGAGAGATCAACAGATGATAAATAAACGTGTTGATCGGGAGACCGATAATCGGTAAATAGGTAGGTTGGTAGATAAACGGTGGCAGGGTAGGTAAGTAGGGTAGGAAGGTAGGTGGATAAGTAAATAGGTAGACGGTAGCAAAGTAGGTAGACAGATAGACGGTAAGCAAGTAAATAGATACACCGTAGTTAAATAAATAATTGAAGAGACGGTAGGTAGGTCGACAAATAAACGGTTCCAAGGAAAGCAGGTAGGCAGACAGGCATAGACAACATGAAGGTAAGGCCCGGGGAGGCTCCAGCGTGGTAATCTCATGGTTGGTTTAATAGTTTGATAGCTCAATGCAGGTGCAGCCAAACCTCCCAGCGCCTGATCAATCCCGAGCAATCAGTGCCGGGGATCAGGACGTGAGATTAATCAAACCACTGAGATTTTTTTCCGCACTATGATCAGTTAGTGAGAATTATGACAACCGAGGCATTATGTAAAGAGTCTTCAGGCTGCTACTGGTGTGTGTGTGTGTGTGTGTGTGTGTGCTCTTTAAAATATCACTGCTGTAGTTGGACGGGCACAGATGTGGACACAATAACACGCAACACCAGCCCTGTATTACTCAACATTTAGGCGTCAGAGAAGCATTAAAACATCTATTGTCAATTGGATGGACGAGAGAGAGAGAGAGAGAGAGAGAGAGAGAGAGAGAGAGAGAGAGAGAGAGAGAGAGAGAGAGAGAGAGAGAGACGGACGTGTAAAAGCTTAGGTTGGTGTGAGAAAATATATAACTGACTCACTTAGAGCCATAACACAAGGACGGTGGCCAAATTAGCGATAAAAATGTTGAAGGTTGCTGACGTAGCCGAGAAACTCCTGCTGTTCACAGGTAGTAAAGGAAAGGAAATATGATAGATGAAGCAGCTGTGTAAATCCAATTGGGTGTTATTATATAAAAAGGTAAAATTAATGAAAATAATAATAATAATAATAATAATAATAATAATAATAATACCATTAATATTAATAACAATTATCACAACAAGAACAACAACATCACTACTGAAACACAGACAGACGGAACATAAACTCAGAAGTCTTGCTAAAAATGAGCACTAACCCTAGCCATCATAATTACATATAGACAACACTCGCCAAGTCTTGATTACTCCTTGACGTTTCCACTACTTAATATTAATGACCATACACACGAAACTTGAAGCCCTGAGATATATCGGTGGGCCAGAACACGCTTGTAGTTAATTAAGACTTATTAACAAGTCAGCTTTAATTATGATGTGATTTAGGTCAAAACATTGGCCTCACCGTTTAAAGTTAATTAATTTGTGTGTGATTATTTGTTGTTTATTTGCATTATTTCTTGGTGTCTTGTTGATTCTTGTTTATATGTTGATGTTGTTGTTTCTATTTATTCTCCAAGGCGTAATATATATATATATATATATATATACAATCAACACCTCAACCCGCCAGGATTCGAACCCACGGCCCACAAGCCTATGACTGTGACCGGGGAACGCTAACCGCTGGACCACCAGGATGCTAAAAGCAGTCCTAGACTTTGTTATATTTCACACAAAGCCTGTTCAACGAGCTTATGGCGCCGTGAACCTCTAATGGGGACCACCCGCACCACTTAGGTGGTCAGAGTAACGTTTTACCAAATCCGGCTTCGAAACACGAGGATCCATATATATTTCATTAGCCCAATAAAGCACGCGGACTTCTACATACAATCAACACCTCAACCCGCCAGGATTCGAACCCACGGCCCACAAGCCTATGACTGTGACCGGGGAACGCTAACCGCTGGACCACCAGGATGCTAAAAGCAGTCCTAGACTTTGTTATATTTCACACAAAGCCTGTTCAACGAGCTTATGGCGCCGTGAACCTCTAATGAGGACCACCCACACCACTTAGGTGGTCAGAGTAACGTTTTACCAAATCCGGCTTCGAAACACGAGGATCCATATATATTTCATTAGCCCAATAAAGCACGCGGACTTCTACATACAATCAACACCTCACGGCGCCATAAGCTCGTTGAACAGGCTTTGTGTGAAATATAACAAAGTCTAGGACTGCTTTTAGCATCCTGGTGGTCCAGCGGTTAGCGTTCCCCGGTCACAGTCATAGGCTTGTGGGCCGTGGGTTCGAATCCTGGCGGGTTGAGGTGTTGATTGTATGTAGAAGTCCGCGTGCTTTATTGGGCTAATGAAATATATATATATTATATATATATTAGATTTTTTTTACCTTTAGAGTTTTTCTCATCCTCCTCACTAATTCATCTTCTTTTTGTTGTTTCTCTTCTTCTTCTAGAGAGGAGAGAGGAGGGAAGGGTGGTGAAGGAATAGGGCTGATGGGAGGGGAGGGAAGGCGCACCTGCTGCTACGGCTGTCAACAGGATCAGACCACCCTCTTATCTGTTCCTGGCTTAACTTATCTCTCTCTCTCTCTCTCTCTCTCTCTCTCTCTCTCTCTCTGTCACACACACACACACACACACACACACTTCCATATCAGTCCTCAAAAAAGTTTCGTATTTCCCGATTTTTTTAGTTTAACAAATTTATTGAGAAAGCTTGGAGTACAGTTTGCCTATTCTGAGTGATTCAGTCAGGTCTTGACACTGAGGGTGGTATCATTTCTCACTGCCACGCAGGACAGAGGTTCATACACAAAGGAATAGATCATATTCATTAACGGTATATATACTGTAGGTCAGATTCATGTGGGTGATGTCACTGTTCACTGCCATGCAAGACAGTGGTTCATATACGTTGGACGTCATATTCTAATTGAAGACTAATCAGTGTGGGCTTGCAAATTTTGGATAAACAGCAAGAATGTCCTCAAGCACCCCTGATTCAATATAGTAATTACAAAGTTCATGACACAATAAGCCAGGCGGCCTGAAGTCTTTGACAGTGTTACATTCAATAATATAGTGTTCAAGTGTATGCTTTAAAAATTTTAAAGGTTTTTCACAAAGTTTACATGCTGAGTGTTCCGGTATGGGTACAGTGTTACTAACTTGCCAGATGTGTCTGTATCTTAGCCTAATTCTGGCCACAACTACATCATATTGTCTGGTTCTGTCCTTATGCTGGCCATACCGGTACCTCTTGTCACAAAACATGTCATATTTACTAATGCTGCCAAGTCTCTCTGCATTTCTCAGTTCTTCTAATCAGAGTTCATGATTCTGACTTGAATGTTTTTAAGTACAGCATTGGACAGGCCAAGATCACGGTCAACATTTTCTTTCTTACATGCCTCATTGTCCAGTCTATCAGCACCGTCATGATACCTGATTCCAACATGAGACGGAATCCACACAAATTCGATACGAGAGTTGTTCTCATTGCCTTTAAAACCGGTCTCCCACCTCCGGTATTTGCTGGTGCAACTTTGTGTGTGTTTGGTGTGTGTTTGGTGTGTGTTTGGTGTGTGTTTGGTGTGTGTTTGGTGTGTGATATCTCGGGGTTTATGGACATAGTTGAGAGAGAGAGAGAGAGAGAGAGAGAGAGAGAGAGAGAGAGAGAGAGAGAGAGAGAGAGAGAGAGAGAGAGAGAGAGAGAGCCCTACTGAGAACATTTCAATTATGGTCCAGAGACAAACAGTAATTGGACAATAATCAGTACAAGTTCACATTTATATACAGAGATGGATAATGTGCACGCTATTTCCCATCACATTACCCTGACGGCCCACGCTGAATCACTCACTACCGTTGGAAATAATCTCTCAAGGGTTGACTGAATTTCTAACCTTTTCCCTAAGTGTATTCTTATGTAGGACTTTCTGTAGCTTTCACCTCCAGCTTTGATGGCAGGGAGAGAAAGTGATTCTGTTTTCTTTTTTTCCATCGACTAAGGTTTCCACATTTCAAATTAATTTCCATTTTTCAACTCAAATCAAATTTACTTTCCCGATATATTATTAATGTTTCTTTTAGTTAGGAGATTTTTCTTTAATTTAGTCTATCATCATTATTTCTATAAAATCAAAAATAACAATCCAAGTAAGGAAGATAGGAAGGAAATGTAGAACAGAAGAAGAAGAAGAAGAGGAAGAAGCAGGAGGAGGAATTATAGAAGAAGGAGGAAACACGATCTAGTCTTTCGTCTGCCACTTATGTGTCCAATTTTGTGGTCTAATTGGCCATTGAAAATTCAATTAGGGTGTCGGGATTGAGCGTCTGATCTAGTTATGGTTGAGGATTGAGAGTGATGTCCGTCCCCGGGATCCTCAACTCTCCCCGAATGAAGAGATACTGTAATTGAGAGAGAGAGAGAGAGAGAGAGAGAGAGAGAGAGAGAGAGAGAGAGAGAGAGAGAGAGAGAGTCGTCTTAGAGATGATGAACTCCCAGACGAAGAATGAAGCCAAGCGTTAATCACATTTTATTCTCAGTCTTGACAATGATAGTAGTGGCGATAAAGGGAGAAATATATATTGTAAAGGGTTTATCTTTGAAATCAGGATTGAGTGATCATTGACTCCTTGACCTCTAATAACAGTGGCAATAAAATGCTACTGTCTCCTACATATGGATCAGGTAAAGACATTGGATAAAATATTTGCCGATATGTTTTGTCTTTTACGAGTTATGGTTGCAACAAATTTCATTCAATAGATTTGCAAAAACAGGAAAAATGAGAAAATGGGATTGTGGGTAGAGGGATAATGTTATTGAATTATACGGGCCTGCTTTCCTTGACTAAATATCCACCATTGATTTTTCCACGAGATGAGATCTTTTAAGTATGTCACACTTTATACTTTACCTAGCGCATTAACGGGAGATGAAGGAAGGAAGAATAAATAAGGAACAGGGAGAGATGGATAAAGAAATAATTCACTTCCCCTATGTGTACAGTCGGGGTCAAAAGTCTTGAACACTTGACAGTATTTGGCATGTAAGTACCCGAAGATCTTAGGTATTAAGGAGAGTTTTATCCCATTTTGTGGCTCAGGCATAATATGTGATGTATAACTCAGAAGTAGATGCCAGACATTGCTAAGTGTTCAAGACTTTTAACCCCGACTGTACGTTATAAACAAGGACTCGTCCCTGTACGTGAGGTAACAAGGCTACACGTGACACTATACCGTCAATTTGTCCGCTACTTATGCCTAACAGAAGCTGCGTCTGGTGGAGGTAATGACTGTGTGTGTGTGTTATAACTGTACTCCCACCACAGTATTCTCTCCATTGTGTGTCCCAGTCTCGCTATTACCTTCCCATCTCACTATTGCATCGCCAGTCTCACCCATTCACCAGTCTTACCATTGCGTCACTAATCCTGTAAGTGTTGCCTTCATCAAACCATCGAGTCACTAATCTTGTCACTGAATCACCAAATGATGATAAAGTATTGAACTACCAATACCTTAATTGCACCATTATATCTTCACTCTTGTCTTTGTTTGTTTTTAGTGTATATTCATCATTGAGGTATTTCAGTACATCCCATATTGTGCTTTTACATACACCAAACATACCACCGTGTTCAATAGTCAAACTGACGTATAAATGCATCCCAGAATATCACCACAGTATCTCATTACATTTGTATCATTGCATAGTAACAATTGCGATATATTTCAGCTGCTTCACTGCAAAATATGCTTAGTATTATATTGTTGTTGCATCATGGCATTATAACCATTGCATCATATTGCTGTTGTATCATTGCAAAGTCACCATTGGCGCCCAGATCACATCACTACTGTCACCTCTCCTTTCGTAGGGATCAGCCTGACATGCTCCGTTCCTCCTAATGAACCTCAACTAATCATCCTCTTCATTAGGAGATTTAATGAATCGGGCCGACCTAGCGTGAAGGTAATTAAGTAAAAGACAAATGCGTCGTAACCCAACGTACTGAGATTAGTTTTCTGAGGTGGTGGTGGGTGAGCTAATTACTGCCGCATGACTTGACCTTGGTGGTGCTGGAGCTTAAGTTACTGTGGACTGTGGCAAGGCGGGGAGTGTAATGCTCGTGGGCTGTGTTGTGTAATTCATACAAGATTATGTTACACAGCAATTACTGCGACATGACTTGAATATGTTGTTGGTGTTAGGGTCAGGTTACGTGGCTCCGTGCTCTTTTGCTGCTGTTACGTTACTTTGTATTACGGGGATGTACAGTATGTGTAATGATCCTTGCGACGTATTGTGTAATAATTCATACAATATTATGTTACACAGCAGTTGCAGCAGCGAAATTTTTTTAGTCACATAGTCAAAAGTCTTTATATATTACACATTTGTAAAATTAATTTATAAATTTTTGGTCTCTGGTGACCGAAATTAATTAGGCACGTCCAAGGTGGGTTCAGCTGGACTGTGATATAATATATAATAAATTATTTCTTGGCATTATGTCACAGATCAATATTAATGATACTTTCCAATAATTGCTGTACATATTCAAGAATCCTACCATGTTAAAGAAATTTAACAAAATCATAAGTAAATATAAAAAGTGTTGGTGTTTCACGCTATATAATCATACTGCATTATGGTCAACATATATTGGAGCGAATGCCTTGGACAGTTACTCCTGCCTATTATATATAATATAAATCTGAAATAAGAATATATAATCCCAGCCTATAACACCTGATATAATTCTAAAACACGATTTTATCACGATAAAAAGAAAAGTTTTGAGACAGTAATTGAATTTATTGTCACATGAAGTCTCTTTATGATGTACTGAATGTCAGGACCAGACTTCTTAACAATGGTGTTGATGTGCGGAACATTTAATTGCCGTGATTCATCAAGAGCAATATATTTTTCTCAAGCGTTTTATAGCTCACATATATCAAATGAAGTATATTATTCTCTGCATTTAATTCCTCTGGTATACTGTGTTAGGTATGGTATGTTTTTAGTTCATATATATAATGACAGTTATGAGTTATATTTTGTCCACATATTTAATTGCTCAGTTATATAGCAAAGCATATATCCTTTACAAACTTAATGGCTTCAAAAAATCAAGAAAACCATATATTTTACCAGGTATTTAATATGTCTCATATATCGCCTGAGGCAGATTTGGAGATAATTTTTCTATATAGTTTAAGTTAGGTTATATTTTTCATCCAAGAACTAGGAATTTTTAATTAAACGTCTCACTGAACATAACCTAACCTAACTCGATCTAATCTAACTTCACCTAACCAAACTTAACTTAACTTAACTTAACCTGACCTGACCTGACCTGACCATTTTCCATATACTATATACTAGCCGGGCAATATTCATCAAATTAATTGAAAAGCAATTTGGTAATGATATTGGTGGAACCATTTTTAAGTAACTTGAATAATAATGACAATAATAATAATAATAATAATAATAAAAATAATAATAATCATAACAATAACAATAACAATAATAATAGCAACAATAATAACAATAATAATAATAATAATAATAATAATAATAATAATAATAATAATAATAATAACAATAAGTAATGGAAATATTGCTTTAATAAAAATACCAATGTTTTCATATACTCAGCGCTAAAAATAAACAGGAGTTATTACGTACAATATTAGGAGCCCAGCAGGTAGGAGAACGAGCCAATATTGGCAGTGAATGCATTAATAACAAGAAACGGGTATGGAAATATTGGAGAGAATTTCAATAACTGTGGCCAAAAAAAAATAAACGAAAATTAATGAAAAATTGACTCCGGGAAAATATATAAAGGGGCAAGAAATTTATGTATTTAATTAAGAGACGAAAAAAAAATAAATCTTAATTATTGTAAAAATGTCTTCAGAAAGTCAATGTAAATATTAGCTATTAATTTTAATGACTAATACAAAATTTCTAATAACATTTTTACTCCCCGAAAATTCAGTCAAGATATTTTTATACGTTTACTTGGCGAAAAAAAAAATAATTAAAGAAAAAATCTCAAGAATACCAAGTAATTACACGAGAAATTTATATGAAAAACACAAAAATAGCAAAAAGTAAATTCAGTATAACAATTACAAGGTAAAGGAAATAGACGGAGCCGAAACCCTGAGAAAAGTATCGTTTGTGTTCTGTTTAGTCTAAGAATTTAATCCATGACAACACGACACAACAGAAACTAAAACTACAACATAATACAACAACAAATAACACGTCATCATACAACAATATAAACCACGACAACAATAAAACCCCAACACAACACGACAACAACAAAAACCCCGACAACACAACACGACATCAACAAAAAAACTAACACGACTGGTCACAACTACGAACTTGTTAGTGTGGACGGCTGGAGTGACTCACAGGCGAGGTAGCAAAAAGAAAAATTGATTCACGCTAAATAAAGGGTCAAGCTTGAAGGGTTTCGGCCTGGCTAAGGTAATTACAGGGAGGGGAAATCGTTCGTGGTTGGACATAGAAGGAGGAGAGTGGGATAGAGGAGAGGGAGAGGGGGGGGGGGAAGAAAAGAGAGAGGGAGAGAGAGGGAAGAAAATATAGAGAGGGAGAGAGAGGGAAGAAAATTTAGAGAGTGAGAGAGAGGGAAGAAAATAGAGAGGTGGAAGAATAGTGAAGGAAAAGGGAGAGAGTGGGGGTAAAGAGAGAAAGGGAAAGAGGATAAGAAGAAATGGGAGAGTAAGAGATAAAAGAAAGAAGACGAGAAAAGGGAGAGAGACAGAGGAGATATAAAAAAAATAGGAGAGGGAAATAATGAGGAAAGGAGAAGAGGAAGGTATAATGAGGGTTAAGGAGAGAAAGAGAGGAAGATAGAAAAGTGAGAAATGGAAAGAGAGGAAGTAAAGAATGTAAAGAGTGAGAGAAAAGGAACAAGAGATGGAAGGAGATAAATGAAGAGGGGGATGGAAGGGCAGAGAGACAGACAAACATGAAAAACAGACAGACAGACAGACAGACAGACAGACAGACAGACAGACAGACAGACAGGAGAGATAATGAAACAATATTCAAGTCATTTTCTTACGCTCTACACTTATCATTGCCTTCTACTTTTTCATTTCTTCCTCCTCCTCCTCCTTCTCCTACCCTTCCCCTTCCTACTCCACCTTCTCCTCTTCTCCTTCCACCTTCTCCTCTGCCTACCCTTCCACCTACTCCTCCTCTTCCTCCTGTTCCTCATACCCTCCCCTACTCCTCCTCTCCCTTCTACCTTCCCCCCCCCCTCCTCCTCCTCCTCCTCCTCCTCCTACCCCTTCCCTCCTATTCCCCCTCTCTCTCTCCTCCTATTCCTACCCCTCCCCTCCTATTCCTCCTCTCCCTTCTCTTCCTCCTACCTTCCCCCTCTTACTCCTCTCCTTCCTCTTCCTCCGTCACTTCGCAAGACTACAACCTGACATTACCTGTATTAATCAACTCGAAGATGCAAAAGGTAATGACTTCTTCACTTACTCCTGGATAGAGGTGAAAAGGAAGGTGGAGACAGAAGAGAGAGAATAACTGAGAGAATGAAGGATACAGTAGATAGGATAGAGGGGAAAAAATAGCAATGATGATGGAAGACATAGAAAGAATAAAGAATAAAGTAGATAGGATAAAGAATAAATAAGCAACAATGGAAGATAATATATATATAAAGTGAATAAAGAATAATGGAAAAGAGGATACTTGATAAAGATGTGTAACAGTTGATAGAGAGGATAAACAAAATAAAATGAAAGAGATAAGATAAAGGTTAAAAGATAAATAATAAAATGGAATGAGTAGACGAACACACAAAGAAAAACGATAAAAACAGGAAAAAAAAGTCAAATCATAAAAAAGCGGTAAACGAAAACAAGAAAACAGAAACAAAACAAGAAGAAACAAGCGAAAAAATCAATGATAAAAGCTAAAAAAAAAAAATAATTAACACGAGTAAAGAAACATCAACAAACAACCGAAATATAAAAAGAAAACGCAGAAGAAATCAAGAAAAAGATGAGAAAAAGAAGAAACACGATAGAGAAAATCAACAAAAGTAATAAAAAAAGAAAAAAGAAACGTAAATTCAAGAAAATAATGAAAATAAAAGGAAACTTGAGAAAAAAAGGGAAAATTGCGAATTCTTGGAGCGTGGTTGGTAAATTGTTGCAGATTTAGGTCAGGTCTGGGCTAAAACAAATAGTAGCCATTAGGATGTAATTCCAGAGGGAGGGAGTGGCGGAGATGGCAACATATACCGGCGGTTTAATGACCTTGATTTGCGTTGTCTTGACGGGGAAGACAACAACACAAGAGTCTTGCCACGAAGAAGACAAGACAAAGTAACAAGAGAAGAATCATATAAGGTTACATCATGCAACAGCCGAGAGAAGAATCCTGAAATGACGACAAGACAAGACTAAAGCAACGAAAATGATAGAAACGAATCATGAAATAAAAAATAAAATAATCATGCAAAGAGGAAAGACAAGAATCATGCAACAAAGAAGATAATAAAGCAAGAATCGTGCCACGAAGATGACATTAGACTCATGTAACTAAGATGATAAGAGAAGAATCATGTAAATAACAATAAAACACGACAAGATTCATTCAACGATGAAGATAACCAATTAAGCATTTTTTGTGTAGTAGTTAGCATGTTGTCTATGTTCCTAGTTAGAAGTGCTAGTACCTCTGTATTTTTGTTGTCATGTTTAATATTTTGTTAGTGATAGCATTGGGCTCCACCCATTTCTTGAACCTTACTACTGAAGCCTGGGGGTCAGTTTGTAACAAGGCAAACTGATCGGCTGGTGGGCGGACACGCGAAGAGTGAATTCAGTTCTTTACTGTAGTATTTAATTAATCGTATAATATTCTGATATTTTAAGTGATAATATCTTTCTGTGTTGATCTCTGAAAATTTCTGCACTTGGAGAAGCTAAAATTAGATTGTGAAACGAACTGGTAACATAAATATGATGGAGAGAACAAGCAACATATTACAATATTTCAGGGACATCCACCAGCAAGCTGAGTGACGTCACACACCGAGAGGGCGTTCACGTCACTAAGCTTGTTCATCCTGTTCTTGTTCTCTGTGATATGTTACCAGTTCGTTTCACAGTCTATTATTTTGTTTCCCCGCGTGCAGAAATTTTCAGAGATCAACGCAGAAAGATATTATCCCTTATATTATCAGAATTTAATACGATTGTTTAAGTACTAATGAAATGAATTGATTTTTCGTGTCTGGTCAGTAGCCAATCAGTTGCCTTGTTACAAACTGACCCCCAGGCTTCAGTTGCAAAGTTCGAGTAAACAGACTATAGTACGTGCCTATTTTACTAGTCAGAAGTGCTAGTATGTGCTTATTTTATGATAATAGAACTCCTAGTACATAAGAATATCCTATTTATATATACTAACCAGGCGGACTTAAATAAACAAACACACACAATAAACTCCGTCCAAAACTAGAACATCACCAACCACCTCATTTGCATACTAATCTAATCCAAATGATATATGTTTAAGATAATCTGCTTCGAAGGTCTTACAATTAAGTTCACAGTTTAGCAGGGGAATAGCGACAGCAGGTAGTAAGAGCAGGAGGTTAGTGTAGGTAGTTAGGAGGAAGGAAACTCGTGGGACTAGTTTTTACCCAAAAGGAATGTTGCTTGTTATACCTTGACTAATGCTGGTAATTATGCAGTACGTGAGAGTAGATGCTGTGCTTAAGGAGAGATGATGATGGAGTATTCTGAATCAGTCAAGGAGAATTGAACTCGTCTATTTTTCTTAATTTTTTTTTCGTCTTCTTGTTTCTGAACGTGAATACATTTGTTAAATTACGTTCAAGAAAGCAGCAGATGGTTCCTTGAGAGATGAGAATGAGATATTGCTGAATTATTATCTCCAAGATGATTATGTAATGTAAAAATGAGAGGAGGTGAGGGGGTGTAGTAATTAAATATGAATAATTAAATGAGGTTAAGGTTTATGTAAATTTTCAGTTCTTAGTCTACACCAAGGAACAGGGGCTTGGACAAACGGTTCGTATGTCTTAATTTCCTTAGTCCTGATAATTTCTTCCTACCTTCCCTCTTCCTCCTATCTTCCCCCTCTTACTCCTTCCCTCCTCCTCCGTCTCCTTCCTTTCCCTCTCCTCTTCCTCCTTAATGCTGGTAACATCTAATACATATCAATTAATTATTAGAGGGTGAAACAAATATAACTTTACATTTTTATTACAACAATTATTACTCTCCCTAGCCTTTGTTTAGATAAGTTAAATTAGACTTGACACCTTGTAGATGTATTTATTTTTTTAATTATTGGTCAGTAGATGAGCGAAATACAAGCTGAATTACAATTTACCAGACAGACAGACAGACAGAGAGACAGAGATATAGCAACAAAATGTATATCCCATTAATGTAACCTCTACCTGCCCTGTCACCTTGTTTGTACAGGGATGAACAACCACACACAGGTAAACAATGTATCCCTACTAATGCTCTAATTACTACTTGTCTCTCGGCACAATCTGTGATAAAATATTCCAGAACCTGTCTTGTGTCTGGCTCTTCTCTCCCTCTCTCTTACACAGGTATTAGTTGCTGCAGGTACCCTAATAATATAATACCCTGAACTGGTTTATAATTCCACTTTCCTCTTTCTTTCTTTCCCTCTCTCTCTCTCTCTCTCTCTCTCTCTCTCTCTCTCTCTCTCTCTCTCTCTCTCTCTCTCTCTCTCTCTCTTGCACACACATTAGCGAAGATAACAATTACAATAACCAGAATAACATCCTGTTGTTATAACCTTTCCCCCTTTTTCTCTCTCTCTTTCTATCTCTTTTTCTCTCCCACACTAATGAAGACGGAGATTAAAGCAACAGAACAACGATATGTAGTCGCAATTCCATTTACCCAACTCCTCCACTCTCCAATTACGACACACACACACACACATACACACGCACACACACACACTTACACGCACATACACTTACACGCACACAAATAACACATATAAGTAATAGTAGTAATAAAAGAACCAATATTTATCTACCAACAATTAGCCCCGTCACTAAGCTTCCAGTAAGGTTAATTAGCGGACGATTGTTAAGGAACTGTTAATTACAGTTGGGGACAGTGACCACCTTGAAACAAAGAGAGGTGCGGGTGGTTAGGGCCAGGGGGAGGAGGGGGGGTTGGTTGAACTGCCCGGCCGTCTGTAAAACACAAGGGGAGAATGTTTGTCCGCATAGTGAAGGTGTATGTTAAGGTGGCGGTTTTATTTCTCAGTTGTAAACCGATTTAACAGAAGAAAAGATTTTACACTGGATATGAACGAGGATTATTTAGTCCTGAATGTGATGATTTCCTATAAGGTACATTTTTCACCTGAAAGTTTCGACAAGTAGATGATCACTGTCTCTCGCGTTTTGACCGATCTAGTAAATTAAAACAATAAAGAATTACTGAAGTGGTAATTTTTTTGGTTTTGAAATAAGATGTAGTTCAGTGATGGTTTAGTTTCATGTATGGTGTTGCTTGTAGCGTGTAAAGGCAATGGTGATGCACTCGCTGGAAAAAAACTATCATCAAGGTATGGTCGACGAATATCAAAATGAACACCGGGACTCCTGTTATCTCGGCAGGATTTTCAAAATTCTTCGTCCATGTTATAATTCTTATCAAACACAAAATCGTAAACATACTTTTTTAGAGCGAGTTTACTTGACACATTTGATACAATTGTAGCCAGCTATATTCCTGCTTGTGATAGATAAGCAACATCTCACTCGGGGCACCACAACGGGGCATATAACTCATCCCTTGCCGTGGGAGATAAACCTCACTTAAATAACAACTAAAATGATAAGAACATGACTTTGTGATACACATTGATTGTTCAAGTACTGTTATTGGTCTCTCTCTCTCTCTCTCTCTCTCTCTCTCTCTCTCTCTCTCTCTCTCTCTCTCTCTCTCTCTCTCTCTCTCTCTCTCTCCTAACACAGATAAATGCTCGTATATCTCAATTAAATTCTGTTACCACACCCAGGTAAAGTCCAGTCAACACCTGTTTGGCTCGTTTTTATGTCGATACTTTTTTTTACTCTCTTTTATGACTTGGCCAATGATAAAGACTCACCTAAGAGGGAGGAAAAAGGAAAAAAAAGAGAATCACTTTTCCTCTTACTCTGGGATCACAGTCAACACCTACTGGGGAAAGTAATGTATTTTTGGTTATCTTCTCAGCTCCAGGTACTTATAGATTATCAGCTTCAGTTATTTACAAGTTCTCTGCTACAATTAGTTACAAATCCTCAGCTTTACTTACAAATCCTCAGCTCTACAGTACTTACAAATCTTCAGCTCTACTTACAAATCCTCAGCTCTACTTACCAATCCTCAGCTCTACTTACAAATCCTCAGCTCTAATTAAGATCTTCAGCTTTACTTACAAATCCTCAGATCGACTTACAAATCCTCAGCTCTACTTACAAATCCTCAGCTCTACTTATCAATCCTCAGCTCTACTTAAGTTCCTCAGCTTCAACCACGTTACCAAGAGCAATAAAATAACTTCTGGGGTGTTCTGTCTATGACGTGCAATTCTTCACAAAAAATATAAAATAACCCACAAAACATGTCCACATCGCCTCTCAGGGTTATATGACCTCGTTAAGTGATGTAGGTGGTTGACGTAACGACTTAATAGAGTTAGGAGGTTGGTAATTGGCGAGGGAAACAAGGGAGGTATTGATGGCCACTTTATGTACTTGACAACATTTCTGGAATTTTGTTGTTGTTCAGTTATTTTTTGTTATTTGTATTTGTGATTATATTTATTTGTTTCTTTATTCTGTTATTGTTTATAGGATATTTTGTCTAATATTTTTTCTTTATTTATGAACTTATAATTTTACTTTTTCTTGTCATTCTTATTTTTTTAAACTATTATTTTTTTTTTCTAATGTAAGTTTTGTTTATCTTTGCTTCACTTTAACTTGCCAAGTCCTCAATAATTATTATTTCCTAATACATTCTACAAAACAGTGTTCATTATTTCCCGTCATAAGAATCTTTTTTTTTACAACAATTGACTAAGGTTTAAGCCATCAATTTATAACACTTCCATGGCTCGCCCTATATTAAGACCTTCTCTAAATGTTTCGTTCACTCGGCCCTTTAATTATCACTACCCGGCAATAATCAACCATTCATAAAAATGCAATAAACAAAGACAAAATTGAGAGGCGTTTTGAAACACTCTCATGCACCTCCTGACCAATCAGAGGACGCCTCAAGCCCTTAATCTATGTAGTGTATTTCCTGCAACTGACTCCAACAACAGCTGGAACCCGCAAAAAGGAGAATGAAAAAAAAAAAAAAATTATCACAAGTCATCAGGCTGGACTGTGGGGTGAGTTGCCAATAGGTGGAGGGATAAAGTTGCCGATGCGTAAATATGAACGGGTGAGTGGCTCGCTGTTGATTTGTTGGGTCATTATTATTATCCTTCAGGAAGACGCCAGCTGTTGTGTGGTGCTGTCTGGTGCTGCTGCTGTCCATCTTGGAAGCGTGTCTTTACCTCTATACTGGTCATGGGGAGGGAGAGAGAGAGAGAGAGAGAGAGAGAGAGAGAGAGAGAGAGAGAGAGAGAGAGATGTCATTAAATCTGAAGAGAAGCCGAAGAGAAACAGACAGACATTCGACTCCTATCTTATCCTTATATCAGTATTTCTTTCACATGTCACCTCCTATTTTCTCTCCATCTGTCTACCTCGGAAAACCACTTGTCACAGCCATAAACCCCCTGTCCCAACACCCTCCCTCCTTCCCTTTCTCCCTTTCTCCCTCCTCCTCCTTCTCCTTCTTCCTTCCTTCTCTTCTTCCCCCCTCCCTCCACCTTCACTCTCTCTCTCTCTCTCTCTCCTTCCGCCTCCTTCACTTCCTCCTCCTTCCCTCTCTCGTTCCTCTACCTTCCCTCTCTCCTCCATCTACCTTCCCCCCTCCTTCCTCCTTTCTTCCCTCCTCTTCCCTTCCCTCCCTCCTTCCTATACCCTCCCTTCTCCCTCTACCCTCCTTCTCTCCTTCCTCACTCCCTCCTTCCTTTCCTCCTTTCTCCTCCCTCCTTCTTTCTCCCTCTATTCATCCTTCCTTCTCTCCTTCCTCCCTCACACCCTCTATCTTTTCCATGTCAATTTCTTAATTTATTTTCTTGTTTTTTTCTGGCAACTTTTTATTAATGTTATTACTCGTGTCTGATGACTTTATCCTCGCCATATTAACTTCTCTTCTCAGTTCCTGTTACATCTCTCCATCTCAAACATCCCATCATCATCTTATCCCTCTCTCTCTCTCTCTCTCTCTCTCTCTCTTTAGTTTCCTTCCTCAGTTATCCCATCCTTCCCGTTTGAGCTGCCTTCTCAAGCCATTCCTTCATGGCCTTCCCTCTCTCTACTTCTCCACCTTTCTTCCCAAACTCCCTTCCCAATATCCCCTTTTTCTTCCTTCCTCCCTCCCCCTTTCCCCTTTTAATCTCTCTGCGGCATTTCACTCCACCAAATTTAGTTCCGCCCCCTCTACCACCCCTTTCCCCTTAACCTCCCCTCTTGTTTTTACTACTCTTCCCTTTTTCCCTTCTAAGGCTATATAATCCTTCCCTCCCATCCCCTCCCCCTGTCGTCCTAACAGGCGCCAGCACCCAGCTGCACGCCCGACAGACAAGGTCATAAAGAGAGGCGCTCGCTTGCCACCTGTGCCCTCAACCAGCGGCAGATGGTGTGGGCAGAGCTGGACAGGGGAAGGGGAGGAGAAGGCCAGTTGAAGATTTAGCAAGGGATGTAGGCGAGGTGGAGAGGCTTGTGAGACTAACAAGAGGGGGTAGAGGAGTGGGGGAGGGTTGGAGAGGGGGATGAAGGAGAGGTGAAGGAGGGTGGAGGAGGTGATGAAAGGGGGTGAAGGAGGAGTGGAGGAGGGTTGAGGAAGGGGATGAAGGAGAGGTAGAGGAGGTGATGGAGGAGGGGTGAAGGAGGAGTGGAGGAGGGTTGGGGAAGGGGATGAAGGAGTAATGGAGGAGGAGTAGAAGAGGAGGGAGGAGGAATGGACAACGGGTGGAAAAGGAGAGGAAGAGGGGTGCAGGAAAAATGGAGGAGAAGAAGAGGAAAGGTGAAGCAGAGGTAGGAGGGAGTTACAAGGGGTCATTGAAATGAAGAAGAAAAAAGAAGAATAAAGAGGTACAAAGAAGAAAGATAAAAGAAGGAAAAACAAATAGAAGAGAGATGGAAGATTGAGTTAGGAAGACAAGGAGTAAATGAAAAGATAGAAGTAGGTAGTAGCCAAGAGTAGCAATGGAGGAGAGGTGAATAAAGACAAGAATAAGGATTGAGGATGGATGTTCAACAGAGATATAGAAGGAAGAGGTGTGAAGAAAAGAGAGGACAAGACCTAATAGTCAAAGAGTCATCACCCCCACTCACTAGGTCACTCATGTAGGAGGAGGACCTACTCGGGGCTTGGAACACCTGTCTGTCTGTTTGTTGCTTCAAGTGTTTAAGTAACTCTCTCTCTCTCTCTCTCTCTCTCTCTCTCTCTCTCTCTCTCTCTCTCTCTCTCTCTCTCTCTACAATAACATTAAAATTATCACATGACAATAACAACACAACACTCCATGATATCCATAACAGCTTCCCAAAGTACATTACCTAAAACTGGTGTCCTGAGTGATGGGATAATGGCTCATAAACATACATGAATAGGTGGAATAAGTAAATTAATTATAAAACCATATAGTAGTTAGGATATTTAAGTACAGTAAATTAATAAAACAAAATGGATTACTCTTTATTATTATTTATTATTATTAGTATTATTATTGTTATTGTTATTATTATTATTATTATTATTATTAAAGTATTAGCAGTATTGTAATGGTCATTTCTTACCATTACCACCATATCAGCATCATCAACACCATACAGTTATAGTACAGGTAATAATTGAGCCTCAGATAAGGTAAAGGCTTGTCTCGTTAAGTGTTCCCTCGGCTCCCGTCTGTTGCACCTTTCTTTATTCCTGTTCCTCTTTTTTTTTCTTCAGGAAATTCCACGAACAAGAATTTTACGTCAAGTAGATTATGAACTGTGTGTGTGGGGTATGGGGGACTGGGGTGTGGGGGGATTTGTGGGGGTTGGTTTGCACCCTTAGTGACTTCTGTTCTGTAATCCTTTTGCGCTACGGCTCACAGAATGAGTATGGGTGCACAATAAATTAGCTGCTGTACGTGGCAAAATTCAATTCATAGTCAATTCATTCTGTATCTGTTATTCTTCGCTCTTCCTCTTGATAAATGTAGGTAATTCAAGCTTGGTAATCGTGTATATAAAAGTTCTGGTTATCAATCATTTTTTAAATTATACACAGTTAATGAGTTGTTGCTAATATCTGACTTTACATCTTAATAGGACTGCATGTCTTTTGAGATGCTGAATTTCTGATGTACTTCTCTCTCTCTCTCTCTCTCTCTCTCTCTCTCTCTTTCTCTCTCTCTCTCTCTCTCTCTGTTTTGTTACGTTCTATTTCTCTGTTTGTTCCTCAGTTTTTCTAGCAACTCCAGTAAGAACACCACTATGACAGAACACTTCCAATACATCAGTAATAACACTCGTATATTACAAAAGTGAACTACCACCTACATACAGAACGATATCAATGCAACTTAAAGAACATTCTGTTACAATGGAATTCCACCAGAGCAAAGAACACCACCACCACTACATCAGCACCACCTACACTACATCATCACCACCACCACCACACCACCACATTTACTACATCACCACCCGCCAAGTTCAAGATAGGTAACAACACTATTGACTATGTCTCTTTCTTTGATATCTTTGTGTCTCCGTCCCTTGTACCTTACCTGCTATACAACAGCTAACTCGCCAATGTACTGACAGACTGAAATCTCTTAGAAGTGTAGCGGGGTACAGCTCACATTATGGTGCTACTGTAATATTAGAATTGTTAAAATGTACCTAGGCTATACTCGTATAAGATCTCGGATAGATTACCACGCACCAGCCCTGATCCTTCGTGACGGGAAAGGCATTGACACGCTTGAAAAAAAAGGCAAAATAAAGCCCTCAGAATTATCCTAGGCTGTCCCATGAGCCCTAAAGTACTTAATATGAGGAAAGAACTAGGTATACCCAGTGTTAAAGATAGAATAATTGAAGTCAACCTCATGATAGCCCTGAGGCTTCTGTGTGGTGAAAACATTGTTTCTTTAAAATTGATAGAATGTATGAACCATGGGACTGGTGAATCTAAATGGATCCAAACTACAGCTACACGTATGTAGATGTTTGGACTAAACCATCTGCCCAAAGTTGAGACACAACAGCACTTCCTTCCACCCTGGCGGACAGTTCCTTCGATATCATAATACCGACATATACGCCTAAAAGATTACTTATACAAAGTATTTATCTCCAACACAGTGCCAAAGTGAGAGCCCTTGAACACATACACACACTACAGACTGATGATAATATCACACAGACCATCTACACTGATGGATCTCTTAACACCGCCTGTGGGAGGGCTGGAAGTGCTATCGTTGTGACTCAACCTGACGGTAATATAATTGAAAAAGGAGTTAGAATTAACATTTGGGCATCCGCTCTACAAACCGAATTAGTTGTCATACTCGGTCATTAAATTTATTGAAACCACTGCCACTGACAGTCTCATCATCACTGATTCTCTATCCTCACTGCTATTGGGACCTCTTACTTAGAAACCTAGCAAGGGTCTTTGGTTTCAAGTAGAAAACTGATGGGATCCACACTTAGAAGCCCCACGAAAAAAAAAAATGTTTATTGGGATTTTCATGAAGAAATTCGACAGAGAACCCCGTCACAACGAGACATATCTATACCTTACAGAGGAACCTAGTGAATGACTGACTCTCATAGAAAACTTAAAAAAAACACAACTAGAAACCTCGGTTGAAATTATCTCGTCAGGAAGGTTTCTCACTCACAGCTTGACCCAGTACCTTAACGTTGCTACCTGTGTATTACCCCCTAATTATTATTTTCCTTTCCATCTGCACTCAGCCACTCATTAACCAATCACCTGTCCTCTCATTAATCATCTCCTCGCCAATCCCACGCCTCCTCGTCCCACCGTCACGACTCGTATACAAGAACTGTAATAGGACAGTCCCGTTATAATGGCTCGGATCGATACACCTTTTGAAAAACAACAATAACGTCGTGAGGCTTTTTTATATTTTGTATGTACTGTATAGCAGACACCGAGTATGTAAGCTGGCTCTCGCTGTCTGTCTGTCTGTCTGTTTCTCTTTTTTCTCTATATCTTTCTGTATTGATATATTTATCTGTTTATGTTATCTCTGTGGATTCATTTATAAACTCTCTCTCTTTCACACACACACGCACCCAATTATACACTCTCTCTCTCTCTCTCTCTCTCTCTCTCTCTCTCTCTCTCTCTCTCTCTCTCTCTCTCTCTCTCTCTCTCCCTCTGACTGCCCTACTGACTAATGCATATAACTAGATAAACTGATTTTTTTCCCAGACCAAATTATATACAAAAGAACTTATTACACAAAGTTAATTTCAATTACGGCGCAAAATTATTACCTTAACTTTTACCCACTTTATGGAATCAATGATTTACCTTCCCATTAACTCACATAATTATCATTTTACCTATTAATTTGCTTTGAGAGTGATTACCCGCCGGTTTGATTACCATATTTAGTGTTAATGGAAGCGAAGGTCTTGTTCATAATTATGTGCAAAAAAAAGAACACCCTATTGTTAGGTTAAATGAGATATATGAGTGTTTTTTACCTGTATGTAGGTTATGATCTCACCTGGATAATTTTTCCTCATTACCTGTCCACTCTACCATACATGTACTTTATACTTCAATCGTACTTATATCTTTGTATTAAGTTTCTGGTCCGTAGTTGTACTTAATTATGTCCTTGTACTTATAAGTCTTGACTACAGGGTACTATTGTATTCGTATCTCAGTCCTTATTTGTACTTTTATTTCTCAAAAAAAAAAAAAAAAAAAAGGAAGAATGCTGTAACAAGGGAAGATCAGGTCCCAACATCTCAGGGGTCAAGGTCAAGGTCAATCTCGTGAACTAGCGACGGATGTCAATAATCAGCATCACGACCTAAGGCAACGGAGACGAAATATTAGTTATTATTTAACTGATGTTAGCGTGTACTAAGGCTCAAGATTGACCTCAGAATGGATAGTTGGTTGAAGGTCGAGGGGGTAATAGAGTGTACTGAGTGGTAGATTGAGAATTGATTAGCATTCCTGAGTTGATGCTGGTGGTGGTTTTTGAGTGAGAGGGAGACTGAATACTGTGAGGATAAGATGCTGAGTGGGAGTCTTAAGAGGATGAGTGGGACTTGTGAGAGGTTTAGTGGGACGGGTATGAGGTTGAATGGAACATATGAGAGGTTAAGTGTGTGAATTATGAGAGATTGAATAGGATATATTGGCCATCCATACCCTTCACCCACCTCTCCGCATGCCACGTGCTCACACCCGTCATCCACACCCCTCGCCCACCTCTCCATATCCCACCTACCCACACCCGTCATCCACACCCCTCACCCACATCCCCCAATCCACATATCCACATCCTACATACTCACACCCGTCATCCACACGCTTCTTTACCCACCTCTCCCTATCCCACCTACCCACACCCATCATCCACACCCCTCATCCACCTCTCCACATCCCACCTACCCACACCCATCATCCACACCTCTCATCCACCTCGCGTGAGTTCACCTGGGGAAATATAATTAAAGCCAGGTATTCTTTCTCTAAGACGGATGAATAGTCAGAACAAAACAAGAATGGATCAATATACGTCGATGTGAGCAGGTGGATGGGTTGGTCCGTGGGTTGGTATGTGGGTTTGTGAGTGGGTGGGTGGGTGAGTGGGTTAGTGTGTGGGTGGGGGGGGGTAGATGGGTGGATATGTAAGTGGGAACAACAGGAGACAATAATAACAGGAGAAGCAACAACAGAAACGACAACAACAACAGGAGTCAGTCAGCCAATCATAGTAAAGGCATCAAAATAAGTTGCCGTCGAGAGAGAGAGAGAGAGAGAGAGAGAGAGAGAGAGAGAGAGAGAGAGAGAGAGAGAGAGAGAGAGAGAGACCCCTACCTGTTGGGGCTCTCTATGTGATTGAACTGTGCCTTCCTCCTGCACTGTATAGTTCATTCTCACTTTATAATATTGCCTTCTATATTTTTTTTTAAGTTTTTACTCTTCCACATATATAGAAACGAGATCTATCTATCTATCTATCTGTCTGTCTGTCTGTCTGTCTGTCTGTCTGTCTGTCTGTCTGTCTGTCTGACTGTCTGTTCATAATGATCCAAACTAACGTCTCCCACGGTCTCACGTATCTCGAGGACTAACCAGAGATTATACTTTTTTTGTTTTCCCGATAGGGGGACAGCATCTCATCTTAGATGCCCTCCTCAATCTTCAAAACATGGCCCCATTGAGAGATACATTAGCATTCTAATTTACTGAATCGACAAGTTCCTTCCTCCTCCTCAGGGAAATGGTTTGATGACGGTGTGGATGGAGAAGGGGTAGGTAGGGGTTCCCGTAAACTCTCTCTCTCTCTCTCTCTCTCTCTCTCTCTCTCTCTCTCTCAGTTTTTCCTTTCTCTGCTAATGGGAGAAAGGAGTGGCAAGAGTGAAGCAGGAGAGGGGAAGGAGAGGCGGTACTTGGAACTAGAGGATGTTTATAGGGGTATGAAGAGGAGTGAGCAAGGAAGGGGAAAGAGTCATTATGGAGGTTGGTGGTGAATGACTGAGATGGATGAAGAGAGAAAGGGAGATAGAAGAGGGGGGGGGGGGAGAGATAGGGGAATTAAGAGGGAGAGTGTGAGAGATAGAGAATGGGAAGGATAGGCAGTTACAAATACAGACAGACAGACAGACAGATACACAGATAAATTGAAAGAACAACCAAGTGAGAGAGAGAGAGAGAGAGAGAGAGAGAGAGAGAGAGAGAGAGAGAGAGAGAGAGAGAGAGAGAGAGAGAGAGAGAGAGAGAGAGAGATCCACATTAGAATTACAAAGAAGAAGGTTGTGTGGTACGTAATATTGATGGGAGTATTTACATATGACGGTAATATGTAAATGGTGATTTTATAGAATTTCAGAGGAGACGGGAAAAAGGTTGTTTTGGTTAGAGCATTGTAGACCATGAGCTTAGTGATGTGTTTTCCTCAGACACACACACACACACACACACACACACACACACACACACACACACACACACACACACAGATAATTTAGTGTACTTAGCTTAAAATACATATAAATAATTCGTATCACATTTCCTCCTGAGCAGAATTAACTAAAGAATAGTCTCCAATAACGAGGTAAACGACTTTCTTAAAAATAAAAATAAAAATCCACTACATTATTCATCTTATTTATGCTGATTGAAAGAACAAACGATAAGAACTGCATTCATAAACTTTAGTAGAATATTGACATAAACCTGATGATAATTTCAGTAAGGAGGAGATTTTAAACCATATTTGGCAACATTTGTGACGTCAGGTCCGGCCAGTGTTGTTGTTATTCAAGGAACGGATTTATTCTGAGTCATATATTTTATTCTCTTGAAATTTATGACCCACGAGGAAATGTTGAAAGATATAAATTTTCTTGAAAGGAAAATGTAATGTGGTTGTTTATTAGAATATTACTGTGGGTTCGAATATCAAATCGTATCTTATTTACTTACTTACTTACTTACACACACACACACACATACATACACACACACACACACACACACACATTACGTCGAGACAAATAAAACATAATTCATGAAGCATTACCTGAGATAACACAGATACACCACCGTGATTTAAACACTTGCGCCAGGTATTGGACGTAAACACCTGTTGTGAATTTTAGGACAAATCCGAATAAATATTAAATTTTTCCAACCTGAAGTGTTGATCTGTCTTTCAGTGCTTCCATATTGCTGTCAGTATTTGAGCTCACATCGCAATTTCCTGTCTGTCTGTCTGTCTGTCTGTAAATCACAAGTAAAAATAAACAGATATCACATCAACAGTCTAACCAAACATTCCTATGTCAACTAAAATAAAATAATGCCATCGCTAAATTCTACTGAAGGTCATACTCAAACATCAAGTAGAGTTCATGAGGTCATACTCAAACATCAAGTTGAGGTCATGAGGTCATACTCAAACATCAAGTTGAGGTTATGAGGTCATACTCAAACATCAAGTTGAGGTTATGAGGTCATACTCAAACATCAAGTTGAGGTCATGAGGTCATACTCAAACATCATGTAGAGTTCATGAGGTCATTATTACTAATCTCAAAGTTCAGAACACTATTCAGCAATTCAGTTTTTGTCACCGCAAATGTAAAACAGTATTTTTTCCGCAACTGTCGAATTCCTCACACGAAAACGAACAGTAAATGGAGGAGATTTGATTTAAAATGTATAGTTTAGGTTAGGTTAGGTTAGGTTAGGTTAATATTCTTGACGTTTTCCTGTGAGTTGTAGTTCCCGCCATTTTAGTATTTTTGTAAGTTCCCGTGTTGACTTGGTAACTTCCTTGATATAGTTCGCTAATTTATAAAAATAATAATAATAATACTAATTAACGGTTTATTGAAAAAATTCTGCAGCCCGAAGGCTGAAAATATACATTGGACATAAATGACTTATTACATTGGTGGTTTAACAAAAGACTTCATTAGAGAAAGGTAAAGGAACATACAGTGAACATACAGATTAATGTAGGTGTTGAACAGCAAACTCGTAGTGTAGTAACTCCCTCCCAGATGGTGTTAGGAGGAACTCACGATGTGTAGTAATTCCCTCGCAGATGGTGTTATGTGTGTGTGTGTGTGTGTGTGTGTGTGTGTGTGTGTGTGTGTGTGTGTGTGTGTGTGTGTGTGTGTGTGTGTGTACTGTAATTCTGAACATGCTGATTAAAGACCTGGGGGTTCAAAAAGTTATAGTTTTGGTAATTATTTGGACTAATGACCCATGAAATGATTTCACACGTTTTTCATCATTAATTATTCGCTTCCTGGTACTGTTTGATGATGATTTGTTTTCAGTAATTGTGTAGCCAAACAAATAGTGTGGACAGTGAGTGAGCAGTATGGAGGCGTACCGCAGTCTGCCACAGTAACCTTTCTCTCACAAAAACAAAAAAAACAAAAAATAAAAAAATAAATAAAAAAAATTCTTCGGGTAAAATCCACAATAGACCATAAAATTTTTGTGCCGCAACTTTTTTTTTTTCAAATTTCTGTTTTACAAATACTGAAAAGATTATAAATGAAGACTACTTAATAAAATAAAACCAAATAGAGTAATTAAAACATAGAGTGCGTCTGCTGATTTAAACTTAAACTTTATATAGATAGAACGAATCAGTTAAAGGTATATAAAGACTTTAGATAAAATTTATAACTTTACTGATTTGGAGAAGCTTGGTGTGATCGTCCCTCCCCTCCCCTCCCCCCCTTCACACACCTCTCCGGGGGACCGTAATGTGACTCCCAGGTAAGATATGACCAAACCCCCAACAACGAAAAAGTGTAGTGTATGTAACCCATCATATAACACACACACATAACGAGGAGATAAACAGATAGCAGTGAAATATTATCCCTAGCGGTGACAAACAAACAAACAAATATTATAAACATAAGAAATTTTATCTCTCTAGTAACACACACACACACACACACACACACACACACACACACACACACACACACACACATACACACACACACATAAAATACACGTATATTCAAGTATATCTATATATTTGTTTTGTATAAGTATATTATTTATCCTGAAGTACAAGTTTTTTTTTTCTTCGATGGGTAAAAATATAATTTGAACCTGATTGCCGACAGGAATATTACCATGATTTTGTCATTGTATTCAAATCAGAGTTTACAGTAAGTATCTTTACAGTGACTCGAACCCACCAGCAACAATACTTCCATTACTTACATTAACAAGAGGAAAGGATCAGTATGGCTCACAATAACAGGAGATGATCATAAGTTATATCAAGAGACAATGAAGGACACATGACAAAAGAGCATCAAGAAGTGAGACTATGAGATGAAACAGCCTAAACGAGACAGAGAGACAATAGTTGAGACTATACGACATAGTACGACAACAGGGGACCCTTGACGACAAATCCCGTGGAGGGAAAGAAGCCCGGAAAAAGGTATGTTGGGCTGGAAGTGGGTGGGAATGATGGATCAGTGTGTGTGGGGAGGGAAGGGGGGAGCGTGTGCGAATGTGTGACAGGTTCTACACCATAAACAAATTCACGTCTATGTGGCCCTTGGTCCGGCCATCCTCGGTACAATAGGGGCAACCATTATATGTGTGTGTATGTGGTGTGAGTATGTGTGTGTGTGTGTGTTTTGTGTGTGTGTGTGTGTGTGTGTGTTTTGTGTGTGTGTGTGTGTGTGTGTGTGTGTGTTTGTATGTGTGTGTATGTGATTGTGTGTTTGTGTGTGTGTCGGCAGGGATCTCGTCGACGTTAGATTTGTGTCCAGGACGTGACAAGAGTGCAAGGAGCTGTCCACGAGAGACCAGCAGCGTCTTCTTCGGAGAGGCGATGAGGAGGTAGAGGCGAGGAGAGGTGGTCGTGAGGTGGCGAGGAGAGGAAGTGGTGAGTAGGCGAGGAGAGGAGATGGTGGGGAGACGAATAGAGGAGGTGGTGGGGAGGCGAGGAGAGGAGGTGGTTGGAGGCGAAGAATGGAGGTAGCGGGGAGGCGAGGAGAGGAGGTAGTGGGAAGGCGAGGAGAGGAGGTGGTTGGAGGCGAAGAATGGAGGTAGCGGGGAGGCGAGGAGAGGAGGTAGTGGGAAGGCGAGGAGAGGAGGTGGTTGGAGGCGAAGAATGGAGGTAGCGGGGAGGCGAGGAGAGGAGGTAGTGGGAAGGCGAGGAGAGGAGGTGGTGGGGAGGCGAGGAAAGGAGGTAGTGGGGAGGCGAGGAGAGGAGGTAGTGGGGATGAGAGAAAGTGATGAGGAGGAGAGGGGGTGGTGGGAAGGGGAGGAGGTGGTGGGGAGGAGATAAGGTAGTAGAGAGAAGAGGGAGAAGTGGAGGAGTAGGAGAGAAGACGGAGTAGAGGGAAATAAATTATGTACTCGAGACCATTAAACCCTAGACCGAAACCGAGACCAAGGCCTGCCTTCTGAGACCGAGAGCCTTAGAAGTCGAAATCGAGACCAATGTAAATGGTTGCTTTTTTTTTTTTAGCTGTGCATAAACCTTATTTTTAAGATAATTTTTCTCGATCAAAAATTAGGGTTTCTGTTCATACACATATACAGTTTTTATGGGGTTTGAAATCCCTGGATGATGGAGGATCAGTGTTACTTTAAAACATCGAAAAGATTACTGACGTGTGTGTGTGTGTGTGCCAACTACCGAGGTCATATATTACATCAGTTTTCGTTAATCATATCCAGAATTTTATTTTTATTTACTTGAAACATGATAAATTTGTATTATATTTAACATATTCAGTACATTCGCCGAAGTTCAGGATCTCTGGGGGCCTTGCTTACATTCTCTCAACGGAGCATTGTAGGCAGACTCATTTACAATGTTCAGTACCAGATTAACCATTGATGGAAACTTATTCTGCTGCCTAACCACGATCCAGGAAATCCCTACTTATGGTGGATTAAAGGTGTCAGTGGTGACCCGAGGTGAGGTATCAGCCCCCCCCCCCCCCCCACCCCTCTCTTACCTGAACCCAAATTTCACCACTTGACATCTCACTCCCACAGACCTGAAAATTTATAAATAAATCTGTGATCTCGATAGGTCTCGAGACCAGAGATGTCCGAGACTGGTTTCGAGATCCACTTAACTGGTGACAATGTTGGTGAGAAGACCAGGATAGAGGGAGAAAACCTTAAAACCGTCAGGATTAAAGACTCGGATCATTCACTTGTTTTCAGGGTTCAGTTAGTGTAATAAGCTGCAAGCAAGCACTGACATGAATGCAACATGTTCTAGTCATGTCTGAAATATAAACCAGTTTTAGTGGGTATGATATAACGCAGTTCCGGGTCGTAATGACGCCATGTTGCACCTCAATTATCTGTGTCTGACTTCTGTAGCCATTTGTATCTGAGAGAAAAGGAGGGGGAGAATGGGCAGAGAGGAAGACTGACACACACACACACACACACACACACACACACACACACACACACACACACACACACACACACAGCTATAGAAAGAGATATGAACAGACAAAAAAACACTAATTTCTATCATTGCAGTTGAATACATGACATTATTTAACTTTCTCTAAATAACACATTATAATATGTTAGGGGAAAATTGATATACCATAACTAACATTACGTGTTTGTGTTATGAGGTGTTACTGTGATTTAATAACTATAAGTATGTATTAAGGGATTGTATATAAACTAGACACGAAAAATTAAGAAAATTAAAAGCGTTACATCAGTTTCTTTTGTTTGAGATGCGGCTTAAACAATTTTATTTACCAAGTGACGTTCATATCTCTAGTTTGATAAGCGAGAGATTACTGGCGATGTATTAATTATCCAGAAACTAATATGTTGCAATTTGTTTTTCAGGTGACGTGTAGAGCAACTGCTAAAGGGTAAAAAAATTATGGTGAAATTCTTTGACATTGGCATTTATAAACACTGAGCTCTGGATAGACAATGAAAATATATCCCCATCCATAACATTTAACTCAACTCGTGAAGTTAATGTTTACGTCTTCACTTACGAGGAATATTTATCGAACGAACCTTTATGAATTTGAATCCTCAATAATAGGCGCTTTGGCGATACCCCCCCCCCCCCCCTCCTTTTTTTCGGTTATGGTAGAAAATCTGTAGAGTTTATATGCCATCTTGGCCAACATCTTTCGTGTCATAAAAGAGGCAAGTAGGAATTTAGTCACCATTATGGCAGATGTATTCTCAAGAATCATCACATACGAAGAAAAATTTACTCAATGTCCTCCATAGAAAAATAAATAAAATCTAGCCTGTCTTCCTCTTAGATCAACTACGATGCAAATTTTTTTCTATTAGAAATTTCAATACGGCGAGAGAAAGTTCTGAATGTCCTGTCGAGGTTTTTGATCAGCGTTCAGGTGCAATATAGTCTTGGTCACAGTCCATCCAGGTGGAGTTGATTTTACAGCTTGGTCCCGCGAGAGTAAATGTAGCTTTCATCTTCAGTCTCAAGATTTATTTTTTCTCATTTGAAAGTAACTGAAGCTTGAATGGGTCTTTAAGCCAGGTGAGCGTGTCTCATTATCCCGCAGGAGATGAAATATAACGCACCTTTTTATATATACATAAAGCCCATTTTTCATTAGAATTTACAACATGAAAGGAAAATTCGTGCAAGATCTGAATGACTTACACACACACACACACACACACACACACACACACACACACACACACACACACACACACACACACACACACACACACACACACACACATATGATCAATTAACTGTTTCCTTTCATGATCTCTTAATCTTCATCTCAAAAACAAACAAACAGAGAGAGGGACAGAGATATGAAAAGAGAGATACAAACATGTAGTTTGTTTAGTCCAACGTTACTGACGGATAAATATCACAGGAGTATTTGATTTTGTTATTATCACAAACATTCTACTGTAATAGTTTTGTACCTGGATTGTATTTCGATTTTTAGTATGCTGCTGTTGCCTTTGTATGTAGACATTACTTATACTCTTGTACATGTAACTGTAGCTGTGTATTATTATATCTCTTAATATATTGTGTAGTAATATTCATACTTATGCCTGTAGCTTCATCTGTACCTGCACTCATACCTGTAGTTGTACTTATACCTTTAATACCTCAAACTGAGACCTTGGCTGGGAAATTTACTTTACGAAATTTAGAAAATGTGTCAAGTAAATACGTCAGTTGAATGAGTTCTCACTTCTTCATTTGTCAAGGAGGAAAAATATTGTATTTACCTTTTGAGAATCTCTTTCTGTGCCATAACACGAGAAAATCAATCAGATACATCTTCACATCTTTAGTTAGTGGAAAAATGGATCTTGGAGAGCGAAGGAGCTAGTGATTTGCGTTGCACATACCTTAACAACCTAATAACACAATTTTCAACATCTGCCATGAACCCGCTCGTGGTGTAAAAACAGGTATAATGTCCACTTCCCCACGGTGACGCCGTACAGCAGATTGGAGGAAAATATGACAAGGAAGATTAATTTGTTTGTACAGTTACGGAAATGTGTCCCTACACCCCCTGTGGTAGCCCGTGTCTCCAAACAGCACCGTCGCAGTAATAGTGTCACTATTTATGAATGAGTGGGTATTGGTCGTGTATAACTACGGATGTGATTGGTGGATGGGTTTGCTATAGGGAGTATGGGCCATATAGGTTGGCCGTTTGGAGACACGGGTTACCACAGGTGGTGTAGGAGCACATTTCCGCAACTGTACCACGATAGCAGGAAGTAGGTGTAACTGGTGTAGATTCCAGAAGTGTGTCATATCAGGGCGGAGGAGGGAGGGCGGCAGGCGATGTTCATTGCTCGCGTTGGTGTTGGTAAGATGTTAATGTTATACAAGTGTAGTGGTGAGTCTCACAATCCTCCGGTACATAAGGAACAGTATGGCAAGCAAAGCACTTGACTGCCTTAAATTCCCCAACTGTAAGGTTCTCACCCACTCAAGTCTCATCTGGGTGGACTATGGATGTCCCGGATGCGAACCAGTAACCCTTAGGATATGAAACGAGCTTTTTATCCACTCTGCCTCATCCCAGTTTCCCCTAATAGTAATTACAGATTTTGAAAAAATTTTGAAACTGTATTGAAAACTGACCTAACCAGTGAAGGTTATAATACTTGGTAAATATGCTTCTTGGGACCGGTATTTCAGGGAATTGGAAAGAAAGTTGTGGAAAAACTTTGCTTAGTGAGAGTGTAAACAGCAATCTTTACGCTGGACATTACTTTCTTTTGGGATTCTTTATATAAGTAAAGAAAGCTGAGAAAAGGTTCAGCTCTTGACGAGAGTGTGTACATAATGTTTTCACTGCCAGTAAAATGCTGCAGAATATATACATCAAAGGAAAGTAAAAGAAAGTCGGGAAAAAATACTTTGTGATGAAAAACATTTATCTAATACTCGTAACCCCTGGAAACACCTCATGTCACATGTACAAATAAAAAAAAACACACACACACACACACACGCACAAAGCTTAGGAAATGTTGTTTTGGTGGGAGACTGAGCGTGTTATCCTGACCTAGATATAATGAGAAATAAATATACACAAAAACAACTTATTTCTTTACTTATACCGTATCATGTAATCGGCCGCCTTCAAACACGTCTCTCACAAGTAAAGTATTAAACCTGCTTCAATGTAATATTAATATATTCTTTTCGTGGGAATGTTGTGACTCAAACAATATATAACTAGAAAACTGTATTCTAACACGGCGTGGATTTACACGGTCGCTGGCCAGGTGTGTGTGCTGTCAGGTGTATGTGCTCTCAGTTGTATGTGCTGATAGGTGTTTACGTTGCTAGGTGCATGTGCTGATAGGTGTTTACGTTGCCAGGTGCATGTGCTATCAGATGTATGAACTGTCAGGTGTATACTATACCAGGAGGCAACCTGTGGTGTAATGGTCAGCATTCTCGCCTCGCAAGCGAGTGGACCTGAGTTCGATCCTCTGTCTCCCCAAGAGTAATTGGAAACCTGGATGTTAATTGATTTGCGGATCGTATTCCGGGGTAATGGTTAGCCAGTGCAGTTGGCGAGTTGTCCAGTCTTCTCGGACTATTCCTTGACACTGGGTCATGCAACTCGTTAACTTAGGGTGCGGTTGTTGTATTGGTGACAGCTTCTACACCGTCAACAAATTCATACCAAGGTGGCCTTTGGGCCGGCCATCCTCGTTACACGAGGGGAAACCATTATTATTATTATAATCATTATTATTATATATGTGTGTGTGAACGTATAGCATATTTAAATTACACAGGATGAAAATATCAATGAGAAAAAAGTGTTAGATTAATTAAATAAATAAATAAAATACCAGAAAAAATTAAGGTATTTTATTTTCATTGAGAATGAAAATTTTTAATTTCAAACCCCCCCAAACCTACTTGGATAGTGTTGTATACATCACTGTGAGTTACATATTGACACATACGCTTTGTTTATTTTGAAAAAAAACTATGGTTAAAGAAAAAGTGTTTTGTTGAGAATAAAGTAATTTAACTACTTCATGCAAAAAAAGCTGACAGACGGAAAACTTACTTTTTTATAATTCTAGAAGAAAAAATTATATTACAAAAATAAATGTAGTATATTACTGTATATACTTAAATTTAATTGAAAAATTCCGAATCATTGAAATTTTTTGGCAATTATCGTTGGTAATAAAGAATTATAAAAACTATTAAGTAAATTTAAAATGTTTTAGGCAATTGCGATAAAAATTGAAATATTTGAAATGTTATGATAAATAAGAAAAAAAATTACAAAAATAAAATCATATATAAGATAGGATTTATTCCACGTAGATTTATAACAAAATGTGAAAATAATTGAGGAATAATTTTAATAGAAACGCCTCCCTACTAATGAACATTGTTGAAGGGTGCATTAGGTACACACTATTTTGTACGTGGGGATGATTGGCATACCTGAGGTTATGGGCAGGTAAGTTTAATTAAATCCTCGCGGGCTTAGCTCCGATCTGATGTTTGACTTTGTCCAACCTGTTTTCACTCTCGTGTTTATATTTTTTCTCTCGTTTTTTTTTTCTCTCAACCAATGTTTCCTTCTTTTTATTTTCTTTCTTACTGTGTGCTTGTCTGTCTCTGTGCAGGTCGTTTTCTTGATGTCTTTTTTTTTTACGTATGTCTCTCTCTCTCTCTCTCTCTCTCTCTCTCTCTCTCTCTCTCTCTCTCTCTCTCTCTCTCTCTCTTTTTCTTAATCATAAAGGCTACAGTACTTAAACAAAAAAATCCTACAAAACTTGTATCAGTGTGAAGTGTGTCAATATAACTAAGATAGTCTATGGTCGATTGGAATTTGTTGCGTCTGTCTGTCTGTCTGTCTGTTTGTCACTTAAACACTCAAAAATCAAAACTCAAAACAACGAAGCACTAAATAAAATGCAAAAAAAAAATACAAACTCCTTCTCATACAGCCACCAAAACAAGATCCAAACTACAGAAACTTCTCAGCCACTTTGTCCTCTTCCAATATAATCCGGGAAAATATATAACGGGGTTTTAAAAATGCATTTATCTGGGTGTCCTTGTGATGGATTTTACTCCCCACGATGAAACCACTTGATTGATGGGTTGTCGGACTACGAGAGACGATCAATCTTCAACTGAATAGGCGAGATTTATAGAAGTGATACGTCTGATATTAGATCGTGTGTGTGTGTGTGTGTGTGTGTGTGTGTGTGTGTGTGTGTGTGTGTGTGTGTGTGTGTGTGTGTGTGTGTGTGTGTGTGTGTGTGTTCTTGCGTCTACCCATTATATTTTCCTCCATCAACATCACGTCATCATCTTCTTCATTTAGTTTTCTCTCAACACTTCCAGCATTACTTTCCTTCATTCCTCCACCACCTCTTGTCTCTCAGCATCTCTGTTCCTCCATCTTCTATTGTCTCTCAGCGTCTCTCAGCTCGTCTTTTTAACACCAACATGGACGGCCACACATAGACTATCAATCGTACTGACAAAGAACGTCAATGAGATATTACCGGTACCTATAATCTTAGTTATGTATAGTCTCTCTTAAATGGAGATTAGACTAACATCTCTGAGATATCTTTCTCTCTCTATTGTATTATTTTTTACTTCTTTCTCAGTTTCGGGCTGTTTTCTTTTTTCTCTACTCTTGTGTGTTTGTGTCTCTTTTAGTCTCTCTTTCTCTCTCTCCTTTGTACTAACACACAGTATACTTACAAATAACAATCAATTGCCATTTTTTTGTAATAATGATAATTGGCCTCTACAGACACGAAGGTAATTGAGAAATACTACTTGTCAGCACCAGTTGAGAAGAGGACCAATCATGGCTCGAGCTGTGGGTAGTTAATAGTGAAGGATGCTGTCCTAAGGGTCGCTGTTGATTGCCGAGTGATTGTTGTTTTTACCAGACGATAACTTAATTGTAGGTACCAGTAAGAATGATGCATCTGGATCCTTAATTGGCTAGCGTCCGCTCCTCTATTAAAATACTGTACTTATTGTTGTCAGATGTTTATATAAAGTTTTTGAGGGCTTGTGTGTGTCTGTGGGGGGGGGGGGGGGTCGACTCCCTATGAGAGAGGTACACTCACATTAGGCTGTTGTGGTACACCAAGAGGTTTGCGAGTCTACCTAGGTTAGATAAGGTTAGGTTAGGTTAGGTGGTGATATGGTTATACTACTAGTACTGACTCACACCGAATGTCAATTATATAGTTATTACCTTAATAAGTAGGTATTTAAACCAAGGACGAATTTACACACACACACACACACACACACACACACACACACACACACACACACACACACACACACACACACACACTAAAAATTCCTCTCCCCTTCTCTACCTAAATATCTGTCTGTCTCTGTAAAAAGAAAAATGAAAAAATTCTTACAACTCTACGAATGTTTAAAAAACGCCTCGGAACATTCCTCAACTGCTTTCGAAAAGAAATTGAAAAATTCCTACGCATTCAAAACAAAAATCTATATCGCCCATACCTGTGTAATATATCTAGTATATTACAAAATATTCTGATAGATCTATGTTATATAGTTGTCAAAGTCAGACATACGTGTGAAGCATTAGTCTCGTATATTCAGGCATATTCTGACATGCGAACGTACCTGTGAAGTACATCTCGTACCTACACACCTGTGTATACCTGGCCTGTTGCGACATACCCGTAAAGTATATTGGTTATTCCTTTATACATGAAAACACTTTTCTCCACACGAACAGTAAAAAAATTCTCATAACATAGTTGTCGGAGGGAGGGGGAAGGGAGAGGAGAAAGGAAGGAAATGATGAAGGAATGAGGGAGGGAGAGCAAAATGGAAAGAAGGAAGGAAGAAAGAAAGGGGAGAGACGGAGGGCAGGGGAGGGGAGGGGAGGGTAGAGACGAAGGGCAGGACGAAGGAGGGAAGCAAGGAAGGAGGGAAGCAAGGAAGGAGAGAGGGAAATAGGAATGTCAAGAGAGAGAGAGAGAGAGAGAGAGAGAGAGAGAGAGAGAGAGAGAGAGAGAGAGAGAGAGAGAGAGAGAGAGAGAGAGCTTTGACGAATATAACGCAAAGATCCTGAAGACTTCTAACCATTCTTAAGTGCTGGAAGATGTCACCTAATTCACTGCATGACCCCGAGAGAGGGAGGGAGGGGGAGGAGAAGGTGAGAGGAAGTAGAGAAGAAGAAAGAGAGAGAGAGAGAGAGAGAGAGAGAGAGAGAGAGAGAGAGAGAGAGAGAGAGAGTAAATGGGTATATTTAATGGTATTTTTCTCAGCTTTGTCGATTGAATTTTTGTGTTCCTTAGCTAAACACTAAACTACTTTATTAAATCAGAAAATAGGGTAGGTTGAGGGGAGAGAGAGAGAGAGAGAGAGAGAGAGAGAGAGAGAGAGAGAGAGAGAGAGAGAGAGAGAGAGAGAGAGAGAGAGAGAGAGAGAGAGTATATTTGCAAAACACAAAGTTAGCAAATCATTTTGACTTATAATAATTATAATAATGATAATGATAGTGATCATTTACCAATAATAATAATAATAATAATAATAATAATAATAATAATAATAATAATAATAATAATAATAATAATAATAATAATAATAATAATAATAATAATAATAATAATAATAATAATAATAATAATAATAATAGTAATAATAATAATAATAATAATAATAATAATAATAATAATAATAATAATAATAATAATAATAATAATAATAATAATAATAATAATAATAATAATAATAATAATAATAATAATAATAATAATAATAATATAATAATAATAATAATAATAATAATAATAATAATAATAATAATAATAATAATAATAATAATAATAATTAACGGTTTATTAAAAAAGTTCAGCAACCCGAAGGCTGAAAATATACAGTGGACATAAATAACTTATTACATACAAAGACATGGTGACTGCTCATTACTGTTCAACACTGATCCCACGTCTTTTCGAAACGAAATTGTCACTTTTGATTATGTTGATATCCCGGTAGTGAGGATGGGTCGGGGAGAGGGACTTGGGGAATGGGCCAACATTGTGTGTGTGTGTGTGTGTGTGTGTGTGTGTGTGTGTGTGTGTGTGTGTGTGTGTGTGTGTGTGTGTGTGTTTGAGATAATTTTATAACACACGCTAGGGATGACAGAGACCTGCTCCAGGACTCTATACCACCTTGGACTATATTGGCATTGTACACAGTATGTCCATTGTGTGCGTCGACAGTAGCGTGTGTTGCTCAATTCTTCTGTATTCATTTAACGCGTTGCTTTAATATAAGTTACTACCGTAGTATATAAGTCTCTCTCTCTCTCTCTCTCTCTCTCTCTCTCTCTCTCTCTCTCTCTCTCTCATATAGGAAAATTAAGGGACCAACTTAAATAAAACAATACTAGGAAGAAGATTGAAAGAAAGAAATTAAGACATAGAGAAATGTCATCCATTTTAATCCCCCAGACAAGGTAAAAATAAATCAATTCATAAATAAATATTATGGACACTATCATGACCAGATAAACAATAAAACAAATAAATACAAGTATAATACAAACATAGGAGATTTTAAGACAACTTGAAATAAAATAAGAAAATGAAGACGAGACTAAAGAAAAGAATAAAGAATAGAAAGAGAGAACCTGATTAATATCAACACAAAGAGAAGATAGAGAAAAGATTAAAGAAATGAACAGGAGATAGAGAGTTTCTAACAATATCAAAGAGCAACAATTGACAAACTACAATTCACCGTTTCCCTCTCCCACGTTACTCTGCCTGCCTGGTTTTCCTGATTCCTCTATACTGTGAGTAGGTGTGTCCAATTGAATAAAAGCCCATTTCCTTTATTGACTTTGCCATGCATACTCGAAACACAATTGGCAGTGATTTGATTGTGGCGCAGCAGTTTGGTGTTAAAAAACTAAAGGAATTCCCTTGGCCAAAAAAATGAAAACTCAATCGTAGTGGTGTGCTGCGTTATAAAAAAAAGCGGGGGATGACAAAGTGAGAAGCGTTTACAGTAAGCGAGTATAAACGTTATGAAACATGATGTGTTGTATGGTTTAGCAAGGAATATAGCGGTGCTGTAAGGTATTGAGAACATTGTATGGTTTAACAGCTAAAGTTGTGCTGTAAGGTATTGAGAACATTGTATGGTTTAACAGCCAAAGTTGTGCTGTAAGGTATTGAGAACATTGTATGGTTTAACAGCCAAAGTTATGCTGTAAGGTATTGAGAACATTGTATGGTTTAACAGCTAAAGTTGTGCTGTAAGGTATTGAGAACATTGTATGGTTTAACAGTGAGTTGTGCTGTAAGGTATTGAGAACATTGTATGGTTTAACAGACAAAGTTATGTTGTAAGGTATGTGGGTGGAGATATGTTAGTGGTGTGAGGTGGGTAGAGATGTGTTAGTGGTGTGGAGTGGGTGGAGATGTGTTAGTGGTGTGAGGTGGGTGGAGGGGTGTTAGTGGTGTGAAGTGGGTGGAGATATGTTAGAGGTGTGAAGTGGGTGGAGATGTGTTAGTGGTGTGAGGTGGGTGGAGGGGTGTTAGTGGTGTGAGGTGGGTAGAGATGTGTTAGTGGTGTGAGGTGGGTGGAGATATGTTAGTGGTGTGAGGTGGGTAGAGATGTGTTAGTGGTGTGAGGTGGGTAGAGATGTGTTAGTGGTGTGAAGTGGGTGGAGTGTGAAGTGGGTGGAGATGTGTTAGTGGTGTGAGGTGGGTGGAGACAGGTGGGTTTAGGTGGTGGTTCGTATCCCAGGACGAAGGGAGCTTCAAATTGGATAAGTTAAACAACCAACCAAACAACCAAGTAATCAACCAGAGTCAACAAACCAACCAGTCCACCAAACCACCAAACCTACCAATCATCCAACCTCAACCACTCAACCAAACTAAATCAACCAAGAAGCCAGTCAGCCATAGATTGAATCAGACATCCATGGAGCCAGCCAGGAGCCGAGCATCAAGCAACAGAGAGACTAGAAAATTAAACACAAACACGAGAACTGACTCTCCTCGACAAGTCCCATGATGCACTGTAGCCCCAAGATGGAGACAGCCTGTATATGGTATTGTACTTGAGGTCTACAACGTTTCGCTGCAGCCAAAGGGATCAGGATGTCTGTAATTGGTGCTATAACTTATGATCTACCTGTATACCTGATAATGCACCGCTGTAAACCAGGTGTGTCATACAGAGAGAATGTATCTGTACTTGTTCGTGATTTCGTGTTTGATATCGTCATGAATTTAATAAATCCATTAACCTGATTGTATTTTTATCTGTATTCCCAGAGGTTAAGTTGTAATTCATTTCCCTCGCTGCCATAAATACTTGATCTATTGCTGCTGTGAGATGCCATATTGAGCACTGTTTCGTCGAATGGAAAGACACTGATTGTTTTATGATAGTTTTAATCGTGATGATAGCGGTGTGAATATCTCCTATCTGAATTATTTATTAAAGGGTAAGTTATAGAGCTAGTAAGTAAAGGTTAATGGCTCTCTCTCTCTCTCTCTCTCTCTCTCTCTCTCTCTCTCTCTCTCTCTACTCTCTCTCTATCTCTCTCTTTCTTACTGTCTTTCTCTGTCTGTCTCTCTCTCTCTCCATCTCTCTCTCTTATCTTTATCCTATTTCTAGTTCATCTCCATAATAATAATAATGGTTGCCCCTCGTGTAACGAGGAGGGCTGGCACAAGGGCCACCTAGGCGTGAATTTGTTTAAGGTGTAGAAGCTGTCGCCAACACAACAACCACACCCTAAATTAACGAGCTGCATGACCCAGTGTCAAGGAATAGTCCAAGAAGACTGGACAATTCGCCAAATGCACTGGCTAACCATTACCCCGGAATACGATCCGCAAATAAATTAACATCCAGGTTTCCAATTGCTGCTGGGTAGACAGAGTCATATGGCGTAAAGAAACTTGCCCATAGTTTCACCCTGCCCGGGATCGAAGACACGCCCGCTCGTTTGCAAGGCGAGCATGCTGACCATTACACCACACACACACACACACACACACACACTCTAATAGTTTTCTTATTTTTGAATCAAACTGAAAATAACAATAGCGCCTTATATAGTATCTCAAAGAACAATGCAAGTCTCGATCAGTCGTTTGTTTATAAGACTTAAGAATACATTCAAGAATATAAATAAGTCTATTGGGTTGGGTTGGGTTGGGTTGGGTTGTTCAACACTGTAATTTTCATTTAATTTTTTACTATAAGACTTACAATTTTTGTCATTTTCGGCCAAAAAATGGATTTTGTTCAAAATTTCAGTATAGGTACTCCTGAATGTGCTGCTTAAGGATCTGTTAACCAAAATTTGATATCTTGATTATAACTTGTTCAAATGGCTTTTAGAAAATGTTAATTATTTTTGCATTGCTAATTGCTCGCCATTTTGGGTTTTCAAGGTCATTTCTTGGTGCTTGTGTATTATTCTGGATGTACTTAAGAAGGTAGGCACATTAAATTTTAGTTCAGAGAGAAAAAGTATTTTTGGCCAAAAATCCTTTAAGGCAAAGAATCGATCAGGAACCTATCACAAAAACTGACAGGTTAATCAGTAGGACAGAAAGACAACTGAGTCAGACCACAAAGGTATTTGCCGTGCTAACAAAAACATGACTGGAGGGGTGACCTACAGGGGTGGTGGGGGTAGTGGTGATAGGGGTAGTGGTGATAGTAGTGGTAGTAATGGTAGTAGTGATGGTAGTGGTCATAGTGGTGGTAGTCACTGGATTTTTTCTCTTTTACTATTTCTTATCATCCCTCTTCACACCATCTTTCTTCCTTACCCATTAAAAAAAAATTTATTTCCTTCTCCTTTATTATTCCTTAAACCTTATCATTCTTGTTTCTTTCTCTCACTTTGTCCTTCTTTCTCCATTATTATTATTATTCTTCGTCTTCTTCTTTTTCTTCTTCTTCTTCTTCTTTTTCTTTTTTTTTCTTTTTCTTTTTCTTTTTCTTCTTTAATTTCTCTCTACCTTACGTAATACCACCTGCTCTTAATTTCATATTCTTCTTTGCCTCTATCTCAATGTTTTCATTATCGCTTCCTGCGTTATTTCTCTCATTTTCCTTCCCTATTCTATCTCCTCCTCCCCCTCTTTCTCTTTCTCTCCCTGTGTTATTTCTATTACTTCATTATTTTTTTTATTCTCAACATTTTTCTCATTTCATTTTATATTTTTTCTTTCCATATATTTGTTATCATATCAAATTTTTGGGCCATTTTCTTTGTTATTCTTCCTTCGTTCACTCTTTTTTTTTATTTGTTTTCGTGTTTATTTTTACCTGTGCTTGTGTCTTTGTGGTTAATATTTTCGTTATCTATATTTCAACTTATTTTTTTTTATTAATTCATTTTTGTCTTTCTTGTTTTTCTTGATGTTTCGATTCATCTTTTTTTGTTATATCTTTATCATCTATTATCTTTACCTTCATATTCTTCTATAATATTCATATCTAAATATATTTTTCATTATCCTATATCATTATCTTAATCTTTCTTTATATGGATTATCACAGTTTCTCTATTTATTGTTTCTATGCATATTGATTATTATCTTTGTGTTATTCCTATTTTAATGAGTAGGAGGAGGGAGAGGAGAAGGGGATTATGAGGTGAGAGGGAAAGGAAGAAGAGACAGAGTAATGGAAAGAGAAGAAAAAAGGAGGAGGTTGAGGAGGGGAAGAAGAAGAGGAGGAGGAGGAGGAGGAGGAGGGGGGGGGGGGGTAAGGAAGAAGGAGGAGGCAGTGACTCGGGTCGCTCTAAGCTAAACGTGTTCGACCAATTGTTCAATTTTCTCAGAACTAACGACAGACCTAAACTTGCTGTGAGGTCTTATCAATGTTTAAGAATTTTAAGAATATATTGACTGTATTTACGATTGTCTATTTATTGAACTCTCTCTCTCTCTCTTGTGTGTGTGTGTGTGTGTGTGTGTGTGTGTGTGTAGATAATATACTGCATATACTATTTCACTGTTTATCCCCTCCTTCTATCCCTTCCTCAATTCTCCCACTTCTCTTTGCTCCACCCTTCCCCATTCACCCTCACCTCTCCCCCCCCCCTCCTTTAACTCTCCCTCCTCCCACCTTCTACCTCACACTTCCTCTTCTCTAGACCTCTCACTACCACCTCCCTCCTTTTCTTTCACCTTCCATTGCACTAACTCTCCCCCTTCCCTCTCTCTTCTCACTAACTCTTTCTTCCCCTCCTCCCTCCCCCTCCTCCCTCTCCCTCCTCCTCCTTCCTCTCCCCCTCCTCCCTCCCTCCCCCTCCTCCCTCCCCCTACGCCTACTCCCTCTCCTCCTCCTTCCTCCCCCGCCCCCCCCCCATCCCCGAGGAGTAGGAGTAACATAATCTAGGAGGCATCGCGCGTACGAACAAAAGCTTAATCAGAACGTAAGTGGATTAACCGTGTCCTTCCTCTGATTGTCATCCTGGTAGTAGTCAGGCCTGGGGGGAGGGGGAGGGGTGGCGGGTGGGGAGTACAGAGGAGAGGGTGGGGGAATGGGAAGAGTGGGGGAGGGAGGGTTGGAGGGTTGGAGAGGGGGGAGTGGAGGCAGGGGAACTGGTGAAAAGGGAGGAGGGAGATAGAGAGTGGAGGGAGGGAAAGGTAGAGGGCGGAAGAGAGGGAGAGAAGGTAGATGACGGGAAAAGTAGGAGATAAAGGAGAAGGAGAGTATGGGAGAGGAGGTAGAAGGAGTAGAAGGTGTTTTTAAAGGTTAACAAATTTATTGACAAAGCTTGGAGTACAGTTTGCCTATTCTGAGTAATTCAGTCAGGTCTTGACACTGAGGGTATCACTGTTCACTGCCAAACAGGACAGAGTTTCATACACAAAAAACATCACATTCATTAAAAGTATATATAGGTCAGATTCATGTGGGTGATATCACTGTTCACTGCCACTCAGGACAGTGATTCATATACATTAGAAGTCATATTCTATTTGATGACTAATCAGTGTAAGCTAGCAAATTATGGGTAAACAGCAAGACTGTCCTAGAGCACTCCTGATTCAATGTAATAATTACATAGTTCATGATACAATAAGCCAGGTGGCCTGACGTCTTTGACAGTGTCACATTCAATAATATTGTGTTCAGGTGTATGCTTTAAAGGTTTATTACAAAGTTTACATGCTGAGTGTTCCAGTATGGGTACAGCGTCACTACTTGCCAGATGTGTCTGTATCCTAGCCTAATTCTGGCCACAACTACATCACATTGTCTGGTTCTGTCCTTATGCTGGCCATACCGGTACCTCTCACAAAATTTGTCATATTTACGAATGCTACAACTACCAGGTCTTTCTGCATTTCTCAATTCTTCTAGAGCAGAGTTCATGATTCTGACTTGAATGTTTTTAAGTACAGCATTGGACAGGCCAAGGTCACGGTCAACGTTTTCTTTCTTACATGCCTCATTGGCCAGTTTATCAGCACAGTCATGATACCCAATTCCAAGAAGGGACGGGATCCACACAAATTCAATAAGAAAGCTGTTCTCCTTAGCAGTTATAATATCAAAAATTTCTTTTAATATCACAGACAACTTTAGACATAGAGCCTGGCGGTCTGTTCATTGATTTCAAACCACTTTGGGAGTCACAGAATATCACCCCACCTCCATTTTCTTTGAGGTAGTCTGTGGCTAAGTAGATTCCAGTTAGTTCAGTTTGTGTTGTGCTGGCCCAGTTGTTCAGCCTTTGCATGTTTGACACTATCATCTCCTTTTCTTTATATATTACAATTGCACAGCCTGTTCTACCTGTGTTTGTCTGCACAGAACCATCAGTAAAAGCATAACATTCACTTGATTTAATACTCTCTATGTGAGTGTTAATAGTTTCTAGTGTGACACATCTCATCACATCGGTGTTTAACATTTGCTTACTACTAACAGGAGTGTAATTAATAGGAACTAATATATCCAGCCAAGGAAGAATGGCATTAATAGGTTCGTCTGGGGCGATTAGGACATTCAGTTTCAAGAGATCTGCAACACTTTAATGAAGACACGCCCCAAAGAGAGTCTTTTGTGGAAGGTTAGCGAGATAGTCGGGATTACTTAGATAAAACATCAACTCAATTTGAACTGTAGTTTGGGGACCATTGTTCTTCAAATGTTTGACACAAAACATGGTATTAAGTCGAGCTATCCTCTCAGATAAAGAGGAAAGCCCGAGCTCTTTCCTCAGGCTGCCCTCTCTTTCTGAAAGGATAGCTCGAGAGGTAAAAGAGAGAGGGTGGGAGAGTGGAGGTAGCTTGAAAGGGACAAGCAAGCACATACCTGTCGAACATCTCTCTCTCTCTCTCTCTCTCTCTCTCTCTCTCTCTCTCTCTCTCTCTCTCTCTCTCTCTCTCTTTGTCCTTCTTACTCCTTCCACCTCACATCCTCCCTCCCTCTCACCTTTCCAACTCCTATCATCCTCCTCCTACTTCCATCTCACTTCTTCCCTCTCTCTCACCACCCCTCTCATCCCATTTCCATCTCCTATCTTCTTCCATCTCACTTCTTTCCCCTCTGACCCCATTCCCACAACCTTCTCCTTCCACCTCACTCCCTCCCTCCTTCTGACTACTCTCAACCTATTTTCACCGCCCTCCTCCCTCTCCCTCCCCCTCACCCCTCTCAGCCCATTTCCACCCCCCTCTCACATCCTTTCCATCATGGGTGGCCATTATGCTGAGGTGAGGGCCTGTCTATTTCCTTTTTTTCCGGATTCATGATACCTTTTCTTTGATCAAATGCTGCCTCCGGGATGAAACAGACAGACAGGCAGACAGACAGACAGACAGACAGTGGGAAAGGGAGAGGCGTGAGATATCTTAAGGTTGTAAATGTCTGATATAACGATGTCAATTCCAGGAACAGGGATAAACTGCCAATCAATTATCTCTTTATGGAAGGGATTCACACACCTCAGAACAGCAGAGATAGAGATAGATAGAGAGAGATTAGGTAATAGGAAGAGAGAAACACAAGAGAGACAGATAGACATAGACAGAATGAGAGACAGAGACACAGGTAGGTAGATAAAGGTACATCCACAACACGTCACTCCTTGATGAGCATAAGACGCCACTGATCTTCTGTGTATCGGGCCCCGTGGGGACTAATTTCTCTCTCTCTCTCTCTCTCTCTCTCTCTCTCTCTCTCTCTCTCTCTCTCTCTCTCTCTCTCTCTCTCTCTTCCCGGTGAGAGGGCTAACACGAGTGAATAGGAGAGGAGCGAGTGTAGGGGAGAGGTGGAGCCAAGGGTGAGTGGAACGAGGTGAGAGAGGGAGCCAGCAGAAAGGGGAGAGTGAGTGGGAGAGCAAAGAGTGGGCGGAAGGAGGTGAGAGGGTTAACCGGGAGGACGAGGCAGCCAGAGGGTGGGTTGGGAAGGCCATCCACAAAGATAGGGTCCCATTCTTCTCATCATCCCTTCACTTCTACCCATACAAAAAATATACGACTCCCCAGACGGATATAGAAATATGATGGGGGCGGGAGGGATGAGAGGGATGAGAGGAGGAGGTGATAGGGAGCCACATTTGTATGATCGCGATACCAACGCCAGATGTCTCGTTTTGAGTCACATATATCATACATATGATGTTGGGAAAGTAAAGACAATTCCATCTCTAACATGACAAAAGTGACTTACAGTTCGACATTAGTTAGTTTTACGATGAGTCAAGAGTGGTTGACGTGCACGAGCCAGCCGGGGGTGCAGTGAGGAGCCTGTGGCGTGAGCGGGCCGGAGGCATGGACAAAAAATTTTCTCTCTCACAAACAGGATATGCGTGCCAAGAGGTTACTAACTTAGCAGAAATTAACAATTAATATCTGCATAAAAGTTACTAGCTAGACTAAAATTAATACACGAGGTCATTGAACACTACCTTGTAATCCCTTTTGATGTCTTAACAAGGACAATCTTCCCCCCTCCCGAGTCTCATCTTGTGCTGTCTGTAAGGTTTATGTACACACAAGGACAGACACAGCTAGAGAGACAGTGCATCAGACACATAGTCACACACACGATTTTGTAGATGAAAAATACACACACACGATTTTGTAGATGAAAAAAATCTCATTATGTTAGTAAATATATGTAATATAAATGATGAATTCAAATTATTTTACAGGGAACTCAAGATCATTTAGAGGGTGCAACACCGTCATCCGTCTGCCCGTCTGTCTGTTTTTCTTGCTAGGCGTCTGGTCTTCCGTCCGTAGTTACTTAAGAAATATAAAGTTTGTTGGAATTATATTACTTCCAAGCGGCTGGCCAAAGCTACTTATGTGGCTGGCTGGAGTTGGCTAGTTGACTGCCTTGTTTGTGTGGTGGAGGGCAGGTGTGGTGGAGGAAGGGAATTGTGGTAGAGGAGGGGAGGTGTGGTGGAAGGGGGAGGTGTGATAGAGGAGGGGAGGTGTGGTGGAGGAGGGGAGGTGTGGTGGAGGAGGGGAGGTGTGGTAGAGGAGGGGAGGTGTGGTGGAGGGGGTGTGGTGGAGGAGGGGAGGTGTGATAGAGGAGGGGAGATGTGGTGGAGGAGGGGAGGTGTGATAGAGGAGGGGAGGTGTGATAGAGGAGGGGAGGTGTGGTGGAGGAGGGGAGGTGTGGTGGAGGGGGTGTGGTGGAGGAAGGGAATTGTGGTAGAGGAGGGGAGGTCTGGTGGAGGAGGGGAGGTGTGGTAGAGGAGGGTGGGTATGGTGGAGGTTGAAAGGGGGAGGAGGGTTTTGTGTAGAAGGGGGAAATTGTATTTATTATTATCCACTCATCTTTCATGTCACCCCTTATCTCACCTTCTCTTACCCCTTACCTTGTTCCCCCTCCTCCCTCTTTCTCTGCTTTACCTTCCCATCCCCCTGTCCCCCTCATTTATCCTTCTCTCTTCCATCTCACCTTCCCGTCCTCCTATCCCCTCAATTACGCTTCTCTTTCCCTTCCTCACTTTCCTTGCCCCCTCTTTCCCTCCCCTTCCCTCCTCACTAGTCTCTCTAACCTTCCCTTTCCACACCTCCCCTATCACCTACCCACCCCCCCTATCTCCCTCCCTCCCCCCTATCTCCCTCCCTCCCCCCATCTCTCTCCCTCCCCCCCTTAGCTACGATACCACGTAAACAATACAGGAAACTCATCCTTAAAACATAGGTGAATAAGGAGCAAAGCCTTAAGAAGAAAGGAAGGAGAATAAAGGAGAAGGAAGATAAACAGACAGAGAGGGATAACGATCTAGAGAGAGGGCGAAGACAGAGAGAAACAGTAAGAGATAGAGAACAATCAATAGAGAGAGAGAGACAAAGAAGAATAGAAAAATAAGGAGAAATATTTGGAAACCTGAGACGAATGAAAAAAAAAACATGCAAAGATAAAACACTCAGACAAATAAAGAAAAAAAAATACAAAGACAAATCAAGAGAAAAAAAAAACAAAAAACACCGAATTAAAATCAGAGAAAAAATACACACAAACAAACACACAAACAGAACTAAGAAAAAAAAAACGATAGGAGAAAAATATATAAAAATAATGTATATTACCGCATGGCTCTACCTAGCTAAAGAACTGTGGCTATAAACACGTCATAAATATAAACCTCCAGGAGAGTCAGGTCAGGTGCTGGAGGCTAAGTGGTGACCAGACGCCAGAAAACGACATGTTAAGAAAGGAACTGTACACCTCATTACCATCTGCTGTGTGTGTGTGTTATCATAAGTGGCAACCTCTTTTCTCTCTCTCTCTATCTATCTATCTATCTATCTATCTATCTATCTATCTGTCTGTCTGTCTGTCTGTCTGTCTGTCTGTCTGTCTGTCAACACATCCTATCGACATGTCTGTATTCATGTTTCTTTTTTATCTTGACCTATGTGTCTTCCTCTTTCTTTCTTCATTCATTCGGCCAGGAGTTTGGACTCTCAGGCCAAACTTGTATCATCGGATCTCCTGAAGACTCACCACCCCAGCTTACTTCACCTGAAGATTAGCCACCCTAACACTATATGGGAGGGATGAGGTGAGGTTAGGTTAGGTAAGGTTGGAGTGGTTAATCTATAGATGAAATAATCTGGGGTGGATATTCTTCAGATTATCCCCATTATGTAAGCCAGACGATAGAGGTTCTCAACAAAAAGGTGAGGAGGCTGTGAGCTGAGAGAAAGAACAAAAGGCTTCTGAGTCGCCATGGTGTTGACCCTGAACAAAATCGGCAAGGCCTGAGGAACCACATAAAGTATATTGGCGAAATTTTTTTGTGGTTTGTGTGTGTGTGTGTGTGTGTGTGTGTGTGTGTGTGTGTGTGCTGCTGTTTGAGTATGCATGCATGCATTTGTGTGCCGCAGTATTTATGTATGAAACTATTCTCTACACAAACAACAGCAACACCTGCTGAAAATTTACCCCGTGGCTCCGTCATAATAGCACAACAACAGCTGAATGACAACCAGCCAAAACAACATACGAATTTCATTCAACAGTTCCACTGTACATTTTACGTGTCTTACATTCGCAACATTTCGAAACTCTCACACACTCACACGCAGGAAAATTTGTTCTAGTGACTCACTACTGGACGTAGTATCCATTTCCCCAACATCAGTTTGACATTTCCAACCCTTTGTTTTGGTTTGTAGGCGTCCGCCATCACAAGCCTCTCGGGAGGGTTGGTACTCGTATTTCTGTTTGTTTAAAATTTTTGGCGCGCCCCTTCTGGGTGATGGTGTTGGCTAACAAGACTTGACCACTCACTGACGGCGCCAACACCATTCGCATTGCTTTGCTTTTTGACAGGAAATTCGATATTCGAGCCAGATTCTACGAAAACTGTTGGAATTCTGACAAAATCAATAGTTCAGGTGTAATGTTGGAGCACCTCTTGGCTACATTTTGGCCTCTCTATTCTTGTTCTGCCCCAGCCTCTTTGAGTCTAGTTAACTTGAACTTTAAACTTTTTGTGGAAAAATTTAAACCATGGGTCGGATTGTAGCTACACACACACACGCGCGCATAAATGTTTAAATTTAGTAACAGAAATACACGAATTTACAGTATAAGTGATATTCCTTACATTCTTATCAAGACCAAAACTAATTTTCTCTCAAGATGTAATGTAGTATAGTTGAAAAAATCACGAATATGTATGATTGAGTGAGGCGTTGCATATATTGACAGTTGTGCGGTATGTTTGAAATGAGAGTGAGACAGACAGACAGACAGGCAGAAAGATATAGAAAAAACAAATGAAATAAAGAGAGAGAAAGAGAAAGAGAGAGAGAGAGAGGGGGGGGGGGAGGAAGAGACAGAATAGATAAAAAATAAATAAAACGATTTATACAATGTTTATAAAAATTCACATATGACAAAACATGCTGGCAAAAAAAAAAAAATTCTGCAATCCCAAAACTTTATTCAATATGGCTCACGAGCTACAGGGTACACTCATATATGAACAGTTGTTGTTGGTGGAATATTACCCTTTTTTTTCTCTTTAATCTCTAAATTATTATTTTTTTATACGTGTAAACGAACATGTTAGTTATTTTTACATTATTATTAACCTAAATCAGAACTAAAACACAAAACAATAAAATTGCCAAAATAAATACAAAAATCCTCATCTGGTTTATCTATTTGTATTATATAAAAGAACATAGCATTATCAAGTATACAAATAATTCTAAATAATTCGAAGCCGTATACAAATAACACGGTTTGTATACCCTTATAACCTAAACTATATCTTTCATTTTCAAGTTCACATCTGCAGTTTTTATCATATTAAAAAGTTCGTTGTTGAAGCGCAGTAATAACATAATAACAACAACTGTATTAATCCGGGAATATTATTAATTTCATTCAACACTTTTTAAGACATACAGTTCATGTCTACGTATGGTTGTACTGTACACACTCTGATTCTTATGTCTGATTCCCAACGGTAGTACAGAGGCGGATTTAGATATAAGAATTATTAGGTATATTTCCATCTGATATTATTATTATTATTATTATTATTATTATTATTAAACATCTTCTTCTGTTTCTTCTTCATTAATTAGTATTACTATTATTATTCCTTTACCATATGTGTGTAAAAGCCCTGAATAAACTCACACAAATATCGAGAGCAATTTCCTCTAAAAAACAGACTTGATTGTTAAGCCCTAAAACATTTCCTTAATTGATATACAACTTAATGATAACTTGCAATAGAGCGTCTGACAAGTGGATAATATGCCTGGGAAGTTAAGTAGAGGTTGTAGCGAAAGCTGGAGGTAATAATGTAGCAATAGGTGTTTGTTAAGAGTTGGGCTGGAAACTTCAGGAGAGGGTTGCGTGTTTGATGTGCCTTCTCTCTCTCTCTCTCTCTCTCTCTCTCTCTCTCTCTCTCTCTCTCTCTCTCTCTCTCTCTCTCTCCACATACCGGCATAGATCTCATTAGTTTCACCTCAAGGTAAAATAATGTTATGAAAATATTCATCTTTTTATTACCAGCGAAGAGGTAAATCACCTATCTAATAACACGAGGAAACTATTACATACAGATGATTGTTAAGATAAATGAAGAAATGGAGGGTTTTTATAAATAATTCATTAAATGATAGGAATATATATAGCTCCTATTATATTTCTTTAAACATAGGAAACATTACTCAAGTTAATGAATAACCAAATGAAGAAACTTAATAAAAGATGAATATAGTGAAATATACAATATATATGTATACGAAGTGTATCATGGAAAAAAAGGCCTGACACGGTTATTATCATTACTAATATAATTTGCAAATTAATTTACATAAATGAATCATAATTATCTTGTAAGCTATTAAACCATGATAAGGTAGAGCGAGTATAAAAAAAAATCACACAAAACACCAAAATATTGTGGCGGAACGAATAAAAAATACGTCCGAAAATTTACATAAATTACCAGATTTTCCATATTATATTGTAGCGGCTTCCACCATAGTGCACACCCGACTATACTGTTGAGTAGAGACGTGACTTAATTCTTGCGTATTAGCGAAGGTGTGTGAGGATTAGCTATCTATATGTTCTACACAGATGTTCTTGTAATGAAAAATACCAGATATATTGAATTGAAATTGAATTGAAACAGTCTATTTAGCCAGAAAAACACAGATACAGAGTAGATAATAATAACAATATTAACATGGCTGAGCCAGTTGAGAACCTGAGCTCTCCTGTAGGCACCTGATATATACTGTACATTTATCTCAAGGAAGTATTATGTAACATTTAATATCATCTGGAATAGTACACATAGCATGGTGGTAATAAGAACATCTCAGAATGTTACCACGGTTATCACTTCAATATTTATTTATTTATTTATTTATTTGTGTGAGTGTCAACTAAGAACAAACTTTTATTTTTATCTACGACAACTTTGGCATTATTATTATTATTATTATTATTATTATTATTATAACAGTGGAATATCGTCTCTTCTCCCTTATCACAATACTCGTGATAATATCTGATTTTCTACATATTACATTGTATGATATATTACTTAGGGGTCACTACATAATTAATCCCGCGAGAGTAGAACTGAAATGAGGAATTAATAAATGAGATAAGTTAATTATCTGCATTAGTAAGTTAAACAAGAGCTTCATTAGTATATATATATATATACATACCTACATACATATATACATAAAGTATATCAGCAGTATATTAAGTCCAGGCTAATATATGACCTCACTCTCTAGTTTATTCACTCGACTACCATCGCAACAAACACTAATACTTTGCCTTAATATTATTTTCAAAGTTAAAAATAAGAAAATCGGGAACTTATAATTTCTACCTTTCTTACTCTATGTTAAAATAATGTAACATCTTCAGAAAGTAACTAAGCCGTTGTTATTATCTTCAAGAAAAACAAAAATATTAAGTTTAGATTTATTTTTCTGGGTTCATTTATTATTCTGTTTAACTTCTTAGTCTTTTAAATAACTAAGTCATCACTCATTAACAATATAAATCATTATAACTCTTAGGTATGGAGTGGCGTTGTAGGTGGGGGGTGGCGTTACAGGTATGGGGTAGTGTTGCAGGTGTGGGGTGGCGTTACAAGTGTGGGATGGCGTTGCAGGTGTGGGGTGGCGCTGCACAGTCCTGCCAATCAACATAAAGGTAACACATCTCATTACTGATCATTCCCTTGCTATTTTCTTCCCTCTCATTTATTTCACACAATCGACTACCCATTCTGCTTTTCAAAAAGGAACTGAAGTTACCTGATGGGGAAAAAGGCATTTCTTTTAGCATTGGATAGCTCAGTTAATTGCGATCTATCTGTGTCCTGATATTGCTTGAGAGAAAAAGAGAGAGAGAGAGAGAGAGAGAGAGAGAGAGAGAGAGAGAGAGAGAGAGAGAGAGAGAGAGAGAGAGCTACTACCTTTACATGAAGAAATTATTTAAATTATACAGAAGCACAATAGCACAAATCATCCTGTCATCCAGTAGTACAACCATTGCTTTATATAATTCTCAACACATTGTTCTCAACACCAAACCTCAATTTTCCTGTTTCATGGTTGTACCTATTTTCTTCTCTTTACCCTCGCCTGGCGGTTATCCTGGGGAGATTAGTAATTTTCCTGTTATGCGGCTGTAGGGAGCCTTAAGATCACCCAGAAGTAATAAAGAATGGTGGCAACGTTTTCGACAAGGCAATATCTTAGCTCAACCACAACTACGGCTACAACAGACACGAGAATTATGTACGGTGTTTCGTCTGTGTCAAGGTGTGACCTCCGTGCGGGTAAAACTGAAATGCAGCGTTACCAACGTCTTATAGTTTTAGGTGTATTTGTTCTCATTATTCAGTATTTTACTTTTATGTTTCTTTCGTCTTTGTCAAAGAGTTTGAGGGTAAAATCGGGATTCATTAAGTCATATTATTGCTTTGAAAAGTATTTATTTAAGATATTTTCACGTACTCTTTCACTGGCAGTAGCAACACAATGTACTGCATATAGACATTTCATGCATCCACTCAGCGTACAGTACAAAAGAGCTCGCTTCTATTTCCTATGCACAATATTACCATACACAGTAACGCACCATTAATCTATTCTAACTCACATTAAATTCAAAACATCATTCTACTAGGCTCCATTTCCTTACTTTAATATCCCTTAAACTCTTGATATATATTGTCATCACCTACCAACCCTCATCCCCCATATCCATTCTTCTTTAAGTCATTTAAAAAAGATTTTATTCATTTCTATTGACACACACACACACACACACACACTCACACACACACACACACACACACACACACACACACACACACACACACACACACACACACACACACACATCACGATTCAAAGACTCCCTCGAGAGCATCATGCCAGTATACAGAAATGTACTCTATTAGCTAGCATATCTCTTGCTCTTGTGAGATCTTATTTGGATTACGCAATTCAGTTCTGGTCACCGTATTACAGAATTGATGTAGAATCCCTAGAAAGAATTCAGAAGAGAATGACACGACTAATTCCTGCATTAGGAACCTTGAGTACAGAGACAGGTTAAGGCATCTTAATTTGCACTCCCTCGAGAGACGTAGAGTGAGGGGCGATATGATCGAGGTGTATTACTGGAAGTCAGGGCTAAATACAGGAACTAACTCGTAGCAATGGTTTTAAATTAGACAAATTTAGACTTAGGCGCGAGATAGGTAAACATTGGTTTGGAAATAGAGTAGTGGATAAGTGGAACAAGTTACCAAACATCATCATTAACTCGAATACGCTGGATAGCTTCAAACATAGGTTGGGTGGCTATATGAGCGATAGGGGTTGGGTGTAAACGGGACTGCCCAGTATGAGCCAATAGGCACGCTGCAGTTTCCTCCATTCTTATGTTCTTATGTTCTTATCTCCTGCTAAGTATATATATTTTACCAATACTTCCAAGAGTATATCTTTAATATCGTATGAGTGAAAATAATCAATTCCTTACAGATAAAAAAATAAATGAAACGTAATACTTTCTTTTGTTTTTATTATTTTTATTGTTTTAATTATAGTGACCGAACTGTCATAGCTTTAGTTTTAATTGCACGATTTCGGTTTTTTATTCAAAGTATTAGCATTGCTTTCATAGTTTTAGCCTTCGGAACAAAAACATCGCATATATTTTATCGCTTTTAATCAGCTAAAAATCTCATTATATGGGGGGGGGGGGTGGGGGGAGGAGGTGAACACTATTCCTGAGACGTAAGAATAAATGACTTCATGACCACAGTGTCAATACCTCATAGTTTTAGAGTTATAACACATGAGAGTTGGGGGTTGGAATGTGATAAAATTTATGGAGTATAAATTAAATATTCAGTGTTGCTAGTACAATTTATTTATTATCATATGCAATCTGATATAGATTTTTACAGTAAAGGTTTAAAGTTGCGGCCCTGTTCCTGAAAGCTGCGACTTGCTGTAAATAGGGGTTGATATTTTATGTTTTATGTCCACAGACTTGTTGCAGTCCTCCTCAACCCAATTTTGTATTATTACTCCAAAACTATCGGGTATTGATCATGGAGTCATTTACCCTCAATGCATGTCTCAGGAATACACCCCTACCCCCCCCCCCCCCCCAGAATTATGATGTGTAGCAATATTTGATCAAGTATAATCAAATGGATCTAATTATACTGATTCTAATACTTTGGGGCATAATCGTTATTTATTTTCCCTGTGTGCAATATGGTTTGAAGATTATTGTATTTTTTCTTGAATTAAGGTAAAGTTTGATACATAGACTGCATACATAATATAGTTTCTCAAGTTCATTACGTATTCTCTCTCTCTCTCTCTCTCTCTCTCTCTCTCTCTCTCTCTCTCTCTCTCTCTCTCTCGTAAACAACGTCCAGATATAAATAAATTAAATTCACTCTTTACCTCGCCTCTTCTCCTGGTCATGAAAAAACATACACCTGAACAGATACGTCATACCTCCAATTACCAGGCGCCATCACCCTCGACCTTCAGACGCAGTAAAGTGTAAGGCCATAGAGAAACTACCGCTAATATAACATGCGTCCAATTACCTGTAAAACAATGTACTGCTGACCCCACACCTCAACCTTGTAAGATCAACCTCAAAAGTATACCTATCTAATCCAGGTATCGTGGTATAATTACTTGATATACCCGCCGGGCGTATACGAACGCTCGAAAAATTCAGAGTGTACAAATTGGCGCCCTCAAGCGTGACAGCGGAGTGAACTTCATACAGACAAACACGAAATGTGTATACGTATATAGTGTATATAAACAGTGAGCTGCTGTAATCGTTACATGCCCCCTAAACATCGCTGTTCGACCATAATATTAACAGGGAGGATTTTAAATAATGGTTCAGGGTATAAGGGGGGAGGGGAGGGTGGGAAGGTGAAGACGAAGGGGGAGGGTGGGAAGGGGAGAGTGAAGGTGAAAATGAGGGTAGAAGGTGGTTGAGCGAAGATGAAAGAAAAAAGAAATGTAAGTGAAGGAGATCATGAAAGATTTATTAATTCAAGTTAACTCCCAACTAACTACTGGATACTAAACCTCCCCAGTGAAACTCTCGGTCGACGGAAGGCAGAAGCGGCGGGGTCACCACTAACACACTAAATGCATTAAGAAAACTGATCTATTAGACAGAAAATGTAATATTCATCCGCCGTGGTCAGTTATCCTGGGTCCACTTTTTACCACTTCATGATGAGTTCAGAGGAAAAACATATTTTTATCAGAATATTGCACAATGGACCCACACCTCCATTAGATGTACTTTAACCCCCCCCCCCCCCCCTGAGTAAGGTGTATCGACTGTGTGTGTGTGTGTGTGTGTGTGTGTGTGTGTGTGTGTGTGTGTGTGTGTGTGTGTGTGCACGTCTTCATCATCTAGATCATAATCATTCTCATTATTCTTCATTCTTGGCTCCACTAAGACAGCATTATCTAATTTTCTCTCTTTGATAACATCCAATACTTCCTCTTTCTTATTTCCTTACGTTCCTGCCTTCAACATTTCACAACAGATTCCTTGGTATTCTAACATGATGACGTATATTGACATTAAAGTGTTGTTATTTTTTTTTTTACTAAGTTTACTTGGTTAGAGACTTTAGTTGTTGAAATATAAAATATAAGAAAACAACAACGTCCAGTAAATCTAATCAGTTTCCGAGACTCGATTGTGTTACAGGTACAGGAAGGTGAGCCAACCAATTAACAGGTATGTCAGTGTGGGCTATCAGGTGTCTCTACGTCGCACAGTATTTATGTGAGACCTATACGTTTTCCACATGAGGTATATATCATTATTATCCTTAATACTGTATACATAAAAAATACTAACAGTTTATTGAAGATTTACAGTATATAAGTCCCCCTCATGGTTAAGTTATATACACTGTTAATAGTCTAATAACGACTCATTAAATGTTGTATATTGTGGTAGTAAATCTTTATCATAAGTATATCCTACTAAAGACAATATGGCCCACCATAAAGTAGCTTAATGATATATACCTAATAATATACTAGGATGGGAATATATCAGTATAGCGATATATACCTTAATATTAATATACACCTTGTCTTAATAGCACATCTTAATTACAATACATAATGCAAATAATACTATATTGGGATATAATAGATATGACTATTAAACGGATATAAAAAAAACGATATATTGGTGATATTAAACTGTCAAAATATATTATAAAAATAATGATATGTAATAACGTTAATATATTAAAACAGACATGAATATTTAATCATTGTATCTCATTAAGTTGTACATTAGCAACAATTTACCTGTATTGTGATGTTATCTCACCTGTGATGTATTAAATAATAATTAATTCAAACACGTTTTATATTCAACAAAAAATAATTGATTATATATCTCATCACCGATCTCTCTCTATGCGTGTCTCTGTCTGTCTCTGTGTCTCTATCTCTCTCCTTTCTTCCTTCTTTCTCTTTTGATCACTCTCTTCCAGTCTTTCTTTTTCTCATTGTGCCACTAAAACAACACATCATGACAGGTTGATTCTATCTCTCTCTCTTTCTCTTTCTCTTTCTCTCTCTCTCTCTCTACCATGGATCAACACAGCACGGTCTTCACACACACACACACACACACACACACACACACACACACACACACACACACACACACACACACACACACACACACACACACACACACACCAAAACATAAACAAAAAAAGCTAAACAAATCCTTATTTTTATTACACGTCCATCAACGAACACAACCAAGTAATATTCTATCAATTTCTTGCCTTAAATAGTGTGTCAATTTGTTAGTATTTTTGACGCCCAGGGAAAAACACACCGGCGAAAATTCCTGCCTTGAGGGTGTGATAATCTTCATATAAATTGGTTATAATACGATCCATTTCACTATGCGCGCGTGTGTGTGTGTGTGTGTGTGTGTGTGTGAATAGAATAAAAGATTTAATGTTTTGTTTTGTTTTTAAATATACAGTAAATATTTAGTGTTTATGTATTCTTTATGTTTCAGGCGAGATCAGTATAAACGTATTCGTTTGGTTTGTTTTATTATTATTATTATTATTATTATTATCCTACAGTCGACCGAGGGAACAACACAGGGGGACCCCGTTGCAATGGCAATGTATGCAATAGGCCTATCAGTGCTCCAACAAGAAATAAAGTATGAAACAACTAGGGTCAAACAAGTGGCATATGCTGATGACCTCACAGGAGCAGGAAAAGTGGAAGACATCAAAAAGTGGTGGGACCTGGTAACATCGCGAGGTCCACAAATAGGGTACCACCCAAACGCCAACAAATCCTTCCTCATCGTGAAGCCAGATCATTATGATCGGGCTGTGGAGGTTTTCGGCGAAAGTGAGGTCAAAATAACTAAGGACGGCCAAAGACATCTAGGCGCAGTAATTGGCACTACGGACTTCAAGACCCAGTACGTAGGGGGAAAGGTGAATGAGTGGGTTAGCGAAATCCATGCTCTATCGGAGATTGCTAACACAGAGCCACATGCGGCCTTTGCAGCATTCACACATGGAGTCAAGCATCGTTGGAACTACCTGATGCGTACCATCCCTGAGATCCGACCCCTCCTCCACCCTCTGGAAGAAGCAATCAGTGTCAAGCTCATTCCCACACTAGTGAAACACCACGACTTAACCCCAGTAGAAAGAACACTTCTTGCACTTCCACCAAGACTGGGAGGGATGGGACTAACTAATCCAGAGGAGATTGCTGACTCTGAACATCAAAATTCACTTAAGCTCACGGCAGCCCTCACTGACCACATAATAGCCCAGAATGCAACAGGGGAAGTGGACACCAGCGAAGTTAATAAGATCCGTAGGTCCATTACAACAGATCGGCAGCACTGCCAAAATGACATGTTGCAGCAACTATTGCTGCAGGTTCCAGAAAAGTTGACAAAAAAAGTAGCTATAGCGCAGGAGGTGGGCGCCTCGAACTGGTTAACTACGTTACCGATAAGGGCAAATGGTTTCAGCCTTAACAAACAGGAATTTACAGATGCCATTGCTCTAAGGTACGGTTGGCCAGTAGATGGTTTGCCCTCCCAATGCGTGTGTGGCTATTCCTATGATGGCGATCACGCCATGGTTTGCAAGAAGGGGGGCTTCATATGCATGAGGCATGACGAGGTAAGGGATCTCACAGCAAATATGTTGAAGGAAATCTGCCGGGACGTCATGGTAGAACCGACCCTCCTTCCACTGGATGGAGAGATCCTCCAACACAGGACTTCAAACACATCTAACGAAGCCCGTGTGGACGTCAGTGCTCGAGGATTCTGGACGCGGGGACAGCGAGCTTTCTTCGACATCAGGATTTTTGATCCCATGGCCGTTTGTCACCGTAACCTAGCTCTCGATGCTGTGCATAGGAGGAACGAGAACGACAAGAGAAGGGCATATGGGGAGAGAATTCAAAATGTTGATCAAGGCAGCTTCACTCCTCTAGTGTTCACAACCTCTGGTGGGATGGGCCCAAGTGCAAGATGTTTCTACGCCAGACTCGCGGAGCTGATCTCCGAACAGAAGCAGCAGCCCAGAAGTTATGTAACAGCCTGGATGAGAAGTCGACTGTCCTTCTCTCTCCTTCGTTCGGCTTTGCTCTGCCTCAGGGGAACGAGAGCTTCTGCCCCTACTCCGACAACTGCTGCAGATATTGACTATGAGGCTACAGTCACTGAATGCCGCATGGATCTGCGGCTCAACTAATTTAACACAGATAGGATAGCTTCTTATGTATTAGGATATTTAATATTAAGGTAAATAAATGGTGGCGAAGGTGTGGCTATTGGGGGAGGCTGGAGGCCACGTTTTATATAAAAAAAAAAAAAAAAAAAAAAAAAAAAAAAAAAAAAAGTAGCAGTAGTAGTAGTAGTAGTAGTAGTAGTAGTAGTAGTAGTAGAACCCTCCTTCCACTGGATGGCGAGATCCTCCAACACAGGACTTCAAACACATCTAACGAAGCCCGTGTGGACGTCAGTGCTCGTGGATTCTGGACGCGGGGACAGCGAGCTTTCTTCGACATCAGGATTTTTTATCCCATGGCCGTTTGTCACCTTAACCTAGCTCTCGATGCTGCGCATAGGAGGAACGAGAACGACAAGAGAAGGGCATATGGGGAGAGAATTCAAAATGTTGACCAAGGCAGCTTCACTCCTCTAGTGTTCACAACCTCTGGTGGGATGGGCCCAAGTGCAAGATGTTTCTACGCCAGACTCGCGGAGTTGATCTCCGAACAGAAGCAGCAGCCCAGAAGTTATGTCACAGCCTGGATGAGATGTCGACTGTCCTTCTCTCTCCTTCGGTCGGCTTTGCTCTGCCTCAGGGGAACGAGAGCTTCTGCCCCTACTCCGACAACTGCTGCAGATATTGACTATGAGGCTACAGTCACTGAATGCCGCATGGATCTGAGGCTCAACTAATTTAACACAGATAGGATAGCTTCTTATGTATTAGGATATTTAATATTAAGGTAAATAAATGGTGGCGAAGGTGTGGCTATTGGGGGAGGCTGGAAGCCGCGTCTTTTAAAAAAAAAAAAAAAAAAAAAAAAAAAAAAAAAAAAAAAAATAGTAGTAGTAGTAGTAGTAGTATCTTCTCTCTTCATTTCTTTGTTTTTCTACTGCAATTGTTTTATTTGTTTTCTTTTTTTTTCTCCTTTTCTATGATTATTTTTCGTTTAATCTCAGTCCATGACCTGTCCTCCAGTTCGTCTCTGCCCTAGAAAAGAGCATCACGGCCCATCTGGCGCGTTTAGCTCCATCTGGCGAGTTTTCCTGGCCAGCAGCGCGCCACAATCTGGCTACATAAGAACCACAAGGCTTCTTCCAATCACACGCCGCCCTGCTTGTTTTATGACTCGCCCAACTGCCTCGCCTTTTGCACCAGAATATTCCCACCCTCTTCACCCTGGCCAATCACTGTCTTTTTTTCTCAGGAGTAAGAGATTTTTCCTGATTTGCAAATGGGATTTTCTTCCGTGCAATGTGATTTGGGCTATTTAAGAATAATTTTATTTCTGGGTGAAAAGAAATCCCCGGGATTTTGACTCAGAGTTATGTTGCAGGGTTATTCCTTTATTGGGGTTTTTTCCTAAGATTGTGTATGTTGGAGTATAAAGGGAAAAAAGGACTTTTTCCTGGAGTGAAAGATTTTTCCCGAGATTTATATTTTAGGATTCTAAGTATTTTACTGTTTATTGAAGGCCTTATTCCCTAAGTCTCTGTTTTGCGTTATTTTCTCTGACCTCTTTCCTGGGGAATTATATATTTTTTTTTCCTGGGGAATTGAATTGAATTGACACAATTTACCCAGAAAAACACAGATACAGAGTGGACAATAATAACAATATTAACATGGCTGAGCCAGTTGAGAATCTGAGCTCTCTTTTAGGCACCTGATATATACCATACATTTATCTCAAGGAAGTATTATGCAACATTTAGTAACATCTAATAGTATGTTTTTATATATTATATTGGGCTTCTTTCTATTTAGGGAATAAATATATATGTTTCCCAAGGAATGTGATTTCAGGAATGACTTTCACAACAAAACTTTGTAGTTATCAGAGTAATACCCTCTCCCTTACTCTACCCCAAGCATGTACCTCTCGGAGATATTTAATTTTCTTTCCTCAGGAGTAAAAGTTTTTATCCAGATATCGAACGGTTGAGATTTTTTCCAGAAATTTTCTTGTGGTTAATGACTCTTTCCTCGGGATATGAGATATTTTCCCTCGGAATATATCCTCGGGAATACATTCTGAAGTTAGGATTGTTTAACCTCGATGTTTCTGTGACTTCTATATTGAGGTAGAGAGTGTTATCTGTGTTTGATTTGTGACGAATAACTTCCTTTGTAAGGAATAATGTGTGGTACACAATTTCTTCCTTAAGTATTTTCCAAGTATCTTCTCGCCAATAATATGTTTTCCTTGACTTTGGTGTATAATTTACTCATAATAATACAGCGGCGGGTGACTCTCCGAAGAAGTGTGTATATATATATATATATATATATATATATATATATATATATATATATATATATATATATATATATATATATATATATATATATATATATATATATATATATATATATATATATATTTTTTTTTTTTTTTTTTTTTTTTTTTTTTTATACTCTCCTTAGGTATACAGTAATCTGAACACCTGCAGCTTGGAAAATAATTTTCACCTAAGCATTGCGCTGAGGATGAGAACATTTTTCATATTCTTATGAGTATATCCTGAGGTGAAATAATCTATTATTACTTGGTAATATTCTCTGGAGTACTTTCAATACAACTTTCCATGTAACATCATGTTAACATATCCTGGGTATATGAAGCTAATAAGTAAAATTAAAATCTTTGTATGATCCTTTTACCATGTTGAAGTATTTGTGTATGATCAAGCATGTGTATAGTTGCTTCTGAAACTGTCTTTAGCATTTATCGTAAAACATCTGTTCATGTCTGTACACGTCTCTGAAGTACAGTTAAGTCGTGCGTGTTGCGCGACATCATGGGATATTTACGTATATCTAGGCCGTGAGTGAGTCGTTATCTTCGTCACGCTGCACAGCAACAGACGATGGACTCACACTGAAGAGGGCTCATACAGTAGACAGGCGGGACACTGACCTACAGTATGTGTGTCTCACCAAGGTCACCAAAACAACGGTGCTCATTGGGTCTGTATTGTTGAACGAAACGCAACTCTAGTTCTTAATTCAATCTTATAAATGTCTCACATTGCGAATAAATCTTATCACATCGTAATTTTGTTTTGTAGTATCGGGAATTATAGGAATTACAACACCAATCTATTTCCAGAATCGGAGTTTTGTATCAGGTTATTTCCTGTCTTGTTCGCCAGACACATTACTGTGAGTTTCTGATCCATAAAACAAGTGAGAAGGTCAGGTAGTGTTGTCAGGCCGGAGGTTTTCCTCCGGCTCTACTCACCACTTATAGTTTTCGTTTATATTCACTTACATAACGTTGTTTTTCGCTCAGTTGTCACGAACCAATTGTAAATTTTGTCAACTCACCATGTGAATTAAAGGGGTTTCTTGACTTTTATATTATCTGAGTAATTTGAACAGCAAATTTGATAAGAAAAAAGTATCACGCTGTTATTTTCATCTTGGTATATAGTTTAACAAACGTCAACCAACCTTCAGCGTTAATTAGAGAACCGGTGACATCTACGACATGAGAAAGACAAACCACAGTTTTATCATTTCTAAACAAAACACTATGAGAGATATTTTCTTATATTAAAAATAGCCCTAATTATCTTATCCATATAGTGAATAAACTGATTTGACGGCTTATGCGTGTCTCCGTGAATGTTATCTCAACACGACAATGTAAATATAGTTCTTGTTGTTTATCACCCAAATCTGATCTAACTGCAACCTTCACCTCTCTAGTTAACGATAATAAAAATAACGAAAATCTGAATCGGAGAAAATTATGAGATTGTGCCGCAGTATAGCAAGTGCAGTACGTGGAGAACTCTGGGTCGATATGTAACAACGGGGAGGAGTGTGAGGGAGTGGAAGAGAGTGTGGGGGAGTATGAGGGAGTGGAAGAGAGTGTGGAGGAGTATGAGGGAGTGTGAGGGAGTGTGGGGGAGCATGAGGGCGTGGAAGAGAGTGTGGGGGAGTGTAAAGCAATGTGGAGGAGTATGAGTGAAGTATGAGGGGAGTATGAGGGAGTGTGGGTAAGTAAGTCTATATAATGGCGTCTCTGTCACAGCGTCACTATAATTATGCCTTTGGGTTAATTTATTTTTATTGTAGTTAACTTTCATCTCTACTTTATATAGTTGAAAATCTTCTTAAAGCAGTGAGAAGGTTACCCGCGCTGAGTTACGTCTGGTCTAAGTTAAGGTCCACTAATCTTGACTTAATTCAGTGAGAGAAGTTATTTATTGTTAAAGGAATTATCGATTATATTTTATAGACAATTACTCGAGCTTAAATCAACAGACGAAAAAAATACTGAGAATAGTTAATTATACCAATTATAATTAGTCTTACTTCGTTCTAAATAACCAGTGATAATCATTTCATTGTAGTTAGAATTATTGATCTTCAGGTTATTCATTATAATCGGAATTATTAGTCATAGAGGTAATTATGCCAACAGCACAGGTAATACAGAAGAGACAGGGGAACCAGACTGTACTTGTATCCCAATGTTACGATTATTATCTCCGTCAGGATTAAGATAATAACACAGTAAGACAAACGCCCAGGAGTCAGAAGTTACCACCATCAGAAAAAAGAGACAGAGAGAGAGAGAGAGAGAGAGAGAGAGAGAGAGAGAGAGAGAGAGAGAGAGAGAGAGAGAGAGAGAGAGAGAGAGTGAGACAGACCGTACCCGAATTAATAAAATCAACCCCAGAATTCTTAGATTATCTCCGCGATATCTCCAAAATTACGTGAGAGATTAGAGCGTCGCCCCCCCCCCCCCCACCCACTGTCATTAAGAGTCTCGTAATCACACAGCGAGACCCTGCAGCTATTTCTAATCGGCTTGGCTCTTAAATAATAGCTTTAATTCGGTCTCAACAGCCTGTGGGGAGAAAAACAATGACGTGACTGATTAGAGTTTTAGCGGCTTTTGTTTATTGGGTCTGGGATGATGATGATGATGATGATGATGATTGGTGATGATGATGATGATGATAGGATGTATTATAACTCATTTAAGGTTTGTTTTCCTTCTGTAGGTAATATTTCCCCCTTGTATCATGGTTTTGTGTGTGCTGGAATATTTATTGGTTCGATGGTATTGATGTTCGCTAAGACACGGGAATCGTTTACGTCGTTAAGGTGTAATTGGGCCAGATGTTTCAAGGTGTATATTGGCCAGACACACGGCAGGTAGAGACACCAACCACACCGGCTGAGAAACACACACACACACACACACACACACACACACACACACCAAAAAGTGAGGGAGGAAAGGTTTATCTCCCCCTAATATCTGTCTTCATTTTAATGTGCGCCAGCAGCTCTATACTATACTCTGTCTCCGAGTGACTCATTCACACATACACTCACGTAATGACTCACTCACTCACGGAGACAATCTCATTACTGTCCCGCCCCGCTGTCCTGGTGCACTGTTGTACGACATTAATTGTGTTTATTGTCACCCAATTTGTTTCTTTACGATAGTCTGGTGGATGTATATTTATAGCTATATCTAATCCATCTAATTTATCTAGTCTATCTAATTTATCTATCCAATCTAATCTATCCATATAATCTATCTACCGGAATATAAATTTATATGCATACTCCGTTGTTTCCATTTTCCCGTGTGATTTTATCAAGATATATATATATATTATATATATATATATATATATATATATATATATATATATATATATATATATATATATATATATATATATATATATATATATATATATATATGTGTGTGTGTGTGTGTGTGTGTGTGTGGGTCGTGCTGCAGCAGCCTTGTGAAAGTGAGAATGTTAGATGAGCCGCTTGTCATCGTGCCTCAACCATTTCCTGTCGTAGTGGGCGATGGCTTGGTGGCATTCACACTCGCTTCTCACACCGAACACCAGGGTTCAATCCCACCTTGAATTATATAGTTATTATATATGTAAATTGTCTCTGCCAACACTAGTGTGCGCTTCACAATTCTCCCAAATTCCTTTCAAAATATAATATATATATATATATATATATATATATATATATAATATATATATATATATATATATATATATATATATATATATATAACACTGTAAGGTAACGCTCTTCTATGCCATGATTGTAATTCTTTATATCCCAGCCTTTGTTAACGTGCTTATCGTGTTGTCCAGTTATGAATATCAACCAAGATGCCAGATATTCTCTCATCCTCTCTCTGAGTCTGTCTCTGTCCTCTTTATCTGTTTGTTTGTCTGCTTATTTCAATTCATCTTTCGGTCTGTTTTCATATCTCTCTCATTCTCCATCTCTATATATTTTTGTATATCCGTCTGATTATCTGTATTTTTAACTCTCCCTCACCTCTGTCCTCTGTCTCTTTCCCGTCGTTTATGTATGTCTCTTTTTCTCTGTCTCCTCGAGTCTACACTATAGTATTGTCTTTAGCGCTACAAATAAATATACATTTCAAGCCTTTAAGAGCATTACCACTCAGTCGGAATAAAATGATCAAAATATGTAGATATTTCAATAAGACTTTAATATGGATGATTGTATTACAAGCAGGTGTAAAAAAGTGTAAACTAATGCGAGTGAGTGCGTGTGTGTGCACGTGTGTTTGTGTGTACTGGTGTGTAAAGACATGGACAAATACAGTGACAAAGAAACTAGTTACAGATAAATTTTATGGAGAGAGAGAGAGCGAGAGAGAGAGAGAGAGAGAGAGAGAGAGAGAGAGAGAGAGAGAGAGAGAGAGAGAGAGAGAGAGATTAACGACACATTTAAGGCAAAACGTCACCACAAACTTACCACTAAGATGCTCAGGTCCTTAGATAAGATGACGTAACCTACGGCTTTCACCTCCGCTTCCACCTACCACACACCTCACCGTGACCTTTGACCTCAGAGCCAAGTTTACCGTGACCCAAGATGTTTCCCCACACCTGTGTGATGTCATACAGGGTCTAGCTGGTGGGTGTGTGTGTGTGTGTGTGTGTGTGTGTGTGTGTGTGTTGTGTGTGTGTGTGTGTGTGTGTGTGTGTGTGTGCTTGTGTGTGTGAGTTTGTGTGTGTGTGTGTGTTTTGTGTCTGTGTGTGTGTGTGTTTTGTGTGTGTGTGTGTGTTATGTGTGTGTGTTATGTGTGTGTGTGTGCGTGTGTGCGTGTGTGTGTGTGTGTGTGTGCGTGTGTGTGTGAGTTTGTGTGTGTGTGTGTGTGTGTGTGTGTGTGTGTGTGTGTGTGTTTTGTGTGTGTGTGTGTGTGTGTGTTTTGTGTGTGTGTGTGTGTGTGTTTTGTGTGTGTGTGTGTGTGTGTGTGTGTGTGTGTGTGTGTGTGTGTGTGTGTTTTGTGTGTGTGTGTGTGTGTGTGTGTGTGTGTGTGTTTTGTGTGTGTGTGTGTGTGTTTTGTGTGTGTGTGTGTGTGTGTGTGTGTAATAATAATAATAATAATAATAATTAACGGTTTATTGAAAGAGCTTGGCAGCCAGAAGGCTGAAAATATACAGTTACATATTTGGGTGTGTGTGTGTGTGTGTGTTTTGTGTGTGTGTGTGTGTGTGTTGTGTGTGTGTGTTTTGTGTGTGTGTGTGTGTGTGTGTGTGTGTGTGTGTGTGTGTGTGTTTTGTGTGTGTGTGTGTGTGTGTGTGTGTGTGTGTGTGTGTGTGTGTGTGTGTGTGTGTGTAAGGGAGGTGCAGCAGCTTTGTCCTCAAATGGCAGATGAGGTCACGATGATGACCAGAAAGAGTCGAGAGGGCCTGTGTGCCTCTTGATGGTTGAGGTAAGAAGGATGGTGAATAATGTGGCATGCACTCTCTCTACGAGTCTCTATTGTGTTCCAGTTAAAGATGAAGACCAGGCAGGGGAGCCGTAGATAAGTGTGGGAAGTAAAAAGGTTGTGTAAATATTCTTCAGATGAAGTCTACGGGTTATGAGAAGGAGAAGGGTGTGGAGATAATTAGGTGAAAGACGTGGCTACAGTACTGACGTGTTCTTTTAAATTTAGTTTGTCATCTGTAATAATATGAAGAGCTTTGTGAGCTGCACAACCTGGAGGGTGTTGGGTGCCCAGTGAATTATAAAGAGGCAGAACACAGTCTAAGGAGAGGTTGATGTGCATGATCATGTCTTGGTATAGTTGATGATGACGGTTGGCGGAGGTCCAATCCTGGAGGCTGTTCAAGGTGTCCCGGAGGACAACGTAATAATGAGGCGTGCTGTTAACTGTGATATTAATGGTGACGACATCAGCACAGTTCCAGTGAGAATGAGTAGCCTTCAGGGTATCTTTGATGACAATGAAGAAACAAAGAAACTATCGTTTTGCCTCGGGGACGCCGCAGCTGAGTGATTGTAAGGTGAAGACGGCCTCTCGGAAGCGTACTACTTACAGGTTTTTTCTTAGGATGTCCGTAAGCCAGGATATGAGACTTCTCTGAACCTTAAAGTTAGTGGCTTTGTTGATAATCATTCTGCAGTTAACTTCGTCAAAAACTTTGGTGAAGTGTACGAAAGCGAGAGCCATAGAGGTCTTACCATCCTTCAGGTTGGGATAGAAAAGTCTAGGAAGCTGACATGTCAATAAGTGTGGAGGCCTTCACGTTACCAAACTGCTAAGGGTATACGGAGCTGCAGTCAGATACGAAAACATTCCCACATTAAATTCGGGATCGGAATGGTTGTGTTGGGTCGTAACTCGGTGAATGACTGTGGACTTATTGACTTTGCTATCGGAGAAACATATGAAGTTGTCCAGTCAGTTGAGCATTTTGTTTTCCTACGAGAAGCCTTTGATGGTGGAACAGTGGGAGTGGTGGAGCTCTAACTCAGTGACTAGCTACCGTATATGTTTATTTATATAAAGACTAAATTAATCTAAAGTCGCTTAGCATGAATTAAATCTTATTTCACCTGATCCATTAAATTTCTTAACGTTTAATTCATTATCATCATCAAGTCCACTATCTTTCGTATCACCATCATTACTTTCTCTATTACGCCCATCATTACTATTACCTGTTCTCACAAAACCATCACGGGCAAAAACATTAAATTCTGAACGAAAATCAACCCCTGACCCCAAATTTGACCTCCTTGACCCCGGATGACCCATTGAGACCTCGTACAGTGGCGGCGGCGTGGGATTCTAGTATACTGAGTCAAGATAAATTCTCTTAACGGGAGAAAAGCTTAAAGTTATTTCGGCTTGAACGACTATTTCTGTCGTCTCCTGTTGGTAATACTTCCTCCGACCTATTATAAATACAGAGATTTTCATTTTGATTGTTCCTGTGTGTGTGTGTGTGTGTGTGTTTTATTATTATTATTATTATTATTATTATTATTATTATTATTATTATTATTATTATTATTATTATTATATATTCGCTGTCATATTACATTAAAAAACTAAATGTATTCATGTTGCATTATTATTGTTCATTTTTTCAATTATTCATGACTTAATATTTACATTTACATATTACAGCAAATAACTCATAATGTATCAGACCAAAAATATTTGTATTTATAGAATATATGATTTTCAAAATATCGTTCAAATCTGTAGCTATAGAATGACATATAGACGAGATATACTACACGGTGATATATGAAATGGAATATAATACTCGCCGTCTATGATCATACAACGAAAGCATAATTATATTGTAAGCGTATAGCCATATAGTAACAAATCTTACAGCTGTACCAAACCATCGTCTCTGACTCTTCACAACCGTCAGCGTTTAAGAGAATTATTGACTCGTATAAACATTTTAAAACACAATATAAACATTCCTTTTAAATGTAACAATCAAACAAAAGAACATCAAATATTACTGAATACAATATACTAATGTGTTCTGAATCAGTTCTTTCGCCACACACTCTGCTATATGATTTATATATATTTCTTTATATATATTTTCCTCGACGAGTTGCGACAATGGTGATGCAAGTTATTTCGTAATGTACTTAGCGGTATTGCCTTCCTGATCCCACTTCCTCTCTTCATCTTTTTTTTCTCGTTCTCTTCCTTGTACTCGTTATTTTCTTTATTCTTAATAGTTTTTTCTTTATTCCTTCCTTGTCTCCTTTGTTTCCTCCTTTATTATCCCTATTCTCTCTCTCTCTCTCTCTCTTCATGTTCCCCCTACTTCCTCTAGTCTTTATATCCCTTCTTTCTCTCTTCCTTGTTTCCTTTTTTTCCCCCTTTTCCATCTTCCTTCTCTCTCCCCCTATTCTCTCTCCCTTCCTTGTCCCCTCTTTCCTTTCTCCACATTATCACTGTAAGCTTGGGTACTAAGTGAAATATATACCAAAAGAGAGAGAGAGAGAGAGAGAGAGAGAGAGAAGAAGAAGTTAAAACACAAACCTCCTCCTTCCCATAAAGACTAGTCACCCTCAATTCACTCAAGATAAATGGAGAGTTGAGGCAATAAGCAAACCCACTTGTAGCTAAATGTTTGTATTCACCCCTTTACGAGGTCGTTCTGAAAATCATACTGTATCTATATATCTGTCTGTCTGTCCGTCCGTCTGTCCGTTTTGTATTACACCTTCTTGGAAACTGATAAATACATTGATAAAGAAAGAGAGATAGTTATAATGAAATAAAAAGAGATTGAGAGAGCGACAGAGAAAGAAAGATAAGGGTAGATATATTAAAAGAGAGAGAGAGAGAGAGGGAGTTCTGATATACACGAAGCCTGGCCCAAACGATCGGAATCGTTACTGTAATCCACTAGAAGAATCTCACACTATATAAGAGTTCCTGAGTACTCCGTGTCCTGTGTCTGTACTCTCTCTCTCTCTCTCTCTCTCTCTCTCTCTCTCTCTCTCTCTCTCTCTCTCTCTCTCTCTCTCTCTCATTTTATCTTTATCTATCAATCTATTTTCACCACCTGTCTCTGCTCCTTCAACTTCCATCAACCCTTCAATTCCCTCCATCCTCCCACAAACTTCAATCGCACGGACCAATTTTTTTATCATACTATCTATGGTAATATCACCATAGATATGGAAATATCTCCTATGGGGCATGTATCGTTAGCTTCCACCATCTCTCCCCCCCCCCCTCCTCCCTTAAATCCCCCCTACACCCCACACTCCCTACACCCCCCCCCCCTCCCCTCACCAGGTTTCTCCAGATATGTCGCGTCGTTGAATTGATGATTGAAATAGAATAGATGTTTGTAAGATGACATGGAGTTGAGGGCATAAGAGGGAAGATTGTGAAGGAATTAAAAAAAAACTATAGATGAGTTAGTTTGAGTTGAAATGTCAGGTCTTATGGTATTATTTGGGGTAGTTTTAAGTGAAATACATACACACACTATGTAAAGTTCTATTAATATAATTCCATGTTTACATATCTGGGAGCATGTGTGTATTGTAAACGCTCGGTGTGTTCATGTAAGTCACCGATCCAAGAACTATGAAATTTCTGGGTTGTGAGAACGGGAGGCGATAGCTGTGCTGTGTATTACCAGAAGGGATCCTATCTGACCCGTAAACAAAGAGAAAGAGAAAGATGAAAAAGAGTTAAGGGTTAAGTGAAAAGGAAAGAGAGATGGGTGAGAAAGAGAGAGGAGAGAAGAAGAAAAGAAATAGATAAAAAGTGAAAAGAAATTGGGATAAGGTGAGAGAAGAAAGGGGATTTACGGAGGAAGACAGAAAAGGAGAAAGAGACAGAAAGACAGACATATAGAGGATAGACAGACAGACAGACAGACGATTATCAGTGAGAGAAAGACAGACAAAAATAGAAAAATATAAATAGAGATAAATATAAATAGATGTAAGACTAAAAAAAATAATCAAACCCAAAAGGAAATATTAAAGCAAAACAAAAAAATACAAATATGAAAAATAAAAATAAAATAGAAAGAGGAATTTTAATGATACCAAAGAGAAAACAAAGAGTGGAAAAAAAAAAGAACAATAAACAGAGAAAAAAAATGTGGGAAAAATAAGTAATTAATTAAAGAAATAAAAACATAAACCGTACGCATTGCAAAGATAAAAACAGATAAAATACTTTACTGATATTGCTTGAAAGTTAAAAGACAAAACAAATTGTGTCCTTCTCTTGATGTTTTTGTTTACATAGAAGTCCTGCGCTGAGGGAGTGTTTATATAAAGGGAGATGTTATGTAAGAAGTTAAAACAACTCAAACAAAAAAAAAAAAGTAATTGTTTATGATTGAATTAGCGACACCGGGTATAATAAGGGAAAGGAAGGGAATAAATTACGTAGAAAAAATAAATATATTTTGGGACAAATTATTATAAACAAAGGAAGATAAGAAAAGAATAAGAAAAACTAAGCAAAAGGGGAAGGGGGGGATAATAAAATAAAAAACGATAATTCAGAAAGCAAATTGACGAAACAAGAGCAAGAAAACAGTATAAAGAAAAAAAGAAAATACAAAAGTGCGAAAATGCATAGAAACACCAGACTAAAATAAAAATTAAACAAAAACAGAGAAGACAAGAGTATAAAAACAAAGAGAAACAAATAAACAAACACACAAACGAATAAAGACAAATAGTGTGTGTGAGAGAGAGAGAGAGAGAGAGAGAGAGAGAGAGAGAGAGAGAGAGAGAGAGAGAGAACACATACCTAAACAGGAGAAAACGTGGGAGTATATTGAAATCCTCCCACGTGAAACAGGCGGGTGCTGGTAGAGTCAAAGTGACATGGGAGATGTTTGAGAGAAAAATACGAGGTTATGACCCAACTTGAAAATGTTTTCTGACCAAGTTTTCTCCCCGTGTGAGAAGAGTAATATTACGTGTGAGTTAGAGAAAATATATTATCTCTCATTGTGTGGAGTAAAGATGGTTATGGTAACTTTGTGTGTGTGTGTGTGTGTGTGGTTAACATGTGTATAATTATAAACTTATTTTTCCGTGGAATATAATTGTTTCCTTTTAACTTTTGGATAAAATTTTGCCAGGCTGGCGTAATTTTTTTCTTCGAAGCAAACAGAATGGCAGACAGACAAAAACAAAAACCAATAAGGTAACTACCATCACAAAAGCAACAACAACATAAACAATAAATTCAACAAAGACTAAAACAAAGAAATTGGAAAAACTGTACATCAAATGAAAGTAAATCTATTTCCTGGCAAGTTTTTGTTTTTTTATATTGTTGTCGACATATTGGCAAATTCGGTAATAGAAAGGAGATTGGAACAGTGTGGTGATATTTATTCCTTCTGCATAAATTACTTCATTGGGGATATTTTTGTGAATAATTTACTGAAAAGACTTGAGTGATAAAAAAAACTATTTTAGAAATATGTAAAAAGTATTGTTGGAAACGAATTATTTAGGAATTATTATTATTATTATTATTATTATTATTATTATTATTATTATTATTATTGTTATTATTATTATTATTACATAGACAGACACACACAAAAAAAAATTATTGACAAACACCGTATCAAGTAATCGGATCATGGAGTCCCTATCAACTTTTGGCTCATTATGGATTATATATATTTTTATTTTTTTTTAATCTGAGGGAAAATGTCCATCATATCCCGTAATTAATCTTTCATGAAATCGCTTATTGATCACATGCATAAAGAAAAATACCATTTTAGGAGCTCTACAGGCGAGTGACAGTCATATGACACTCCATGACATTTGCAACAGTCCAGGCATTGTCGACGTATTATAGTTTTTTATTGTTGATTTGATACCTTTGTTTGTTTGTTTGTTTATGATAGTTGAGGGAGTTTGTGTGTGTGTGTGTGTGTGTGTGTGTGTGTGTGTGTGTGTGTGTGTGTGTGTGTGGTGTTTACGTCTGTTTGGATGTGGAAGTGTTTGTATATATAGTAGAAGGTTTGGGTATATGAATTTGTGTTTGTGTGTTTACGTGGGCGGTTTTGTTTGTTCATGTGGGTGTTTGTGTGTGTTTGTGTGGATGTATACAGATATATATGTGTATGTGGGGGGGGAATGTTTTTTTATGTGTTTGTGAATAGAGGAGTGTGTGTATGTGTAAGGAGGAAAAGTTAGTGAAATACGTGCTCGTGTTTGTGAGGATATTTGTATATGTGTGTATGTGAAGGTTGAAGTAGGTTGTATGTTATAGCACTTAGGAAAGCCATTACCTCCTTCTGTAGCATAGGAAAAACCCTCTTCCGCCCTCCTTTGTATTGAATATCCTCTACCTCCCTCTGTTGCTCTGGATAGTGTGAAAAATACGACTCGTTAAGGCGGTGTGTTAAACTCTCAAGGCTCCTGGAAACACACACACACACACACACACACACACACACACACTCGGATCATCACGAACGTAAAAAAGAAAGGCTTATACACAATGAGAAAGAGATAAATAGAGATAAATAACGTTAGAAACAGATAATGTGAGAGAGAGAGAGAGAGAGAGAGAGAGAGAGAGAGAGAGAGAGAGAGAGAGAGAGAGAGAGAGAGAGAGAGAGAGAGAGAGAGAGCTATGATAACACTGTTCCATCTCATGAAGTTTCCTTAACAACCTTGAAGGTGTAAACTCAGAGGAACGGAAGAGTGCGAGAGAGAGAGAGAGAGAGAGAGAGAGAGAGGTGTGTGTGTGTGTGTGTGTGTGTGTGTGTGTGTGTGTGTGTGTGTGTGTGTGTGTGTGTGTGTGTGTGTGTGTGCAAGTGTGTGTGTGTGTGTGAGAGGTGTAAGAGTGTTTGTGGGTGTGTGTGAATGTAGGAGGGTGTAGAAAAGCGCATGGAAGTGTGTGAGAGTGCGTGGCAGTGTAAAAAGGAACATGTGATTGTGTAAGCATGTGAAAGAAATATGTGTATGACTATATGAATTTCTTAGTGTGTGTGTGTGTGTGTATGCTAGTATGTGAGTATGTTAGTATATGAATATGTTACTGTGAGTATGTTGTAATTTTGTTTGTGTGTTTGCTAGTAAGTGAATAGTTAGTGTGTGTATATTAGAATGCGAGTACATTAAGTGTGAGTATAAATAAAACGGAAACATTATATTTAGCCAGAAAATTACAAGTATATGTTACACTATACAGATTCACCAGAGCACCATTTGGAAAGGTGAAATAGCTCTTGAAAATATAAACACGTTTAGATTTCAATATTCAACTAACCGGGAGTGGCATCCGATACAGGAAATATATACCAGGTTCACTTTATATTCAGACATGTACAAGTATTCATCTCTTGTCTGTACGTGAGAGATATTTTGTAACAACACGTGAAGTTTTCCTTAGTGACTTGTGGAATACCATATTATGATAGACAAGGAATAAGATAGATGTTTATTAAAGAAACTGCTTCCTGTGTGTTAAGGCGCAGATCACTCACTAGTTAAGCTTTTAATGTCATCTTGGTTTCATGTTGATACTGTCATGATGTGGTTTACAGTGTCAGAGATATTGTTGAGAGGTCAAGTGACATGAGGAGAGGTATTCCCTTGTGTCTCCTAATCTGAATCCCCAGTGAGGTTATGTGATGATTATATTATTGTTATTACAACATTATTCTGGTTAATCACCTGTTAATCACCTGTCAGTTTCTCGATTATTTACATCTCTGAGGACTGATTTGGGTCGTTAATTCTTTATTTGACTGCAGGTTGAACTTTACGCAATTCTGATCTGTCCGGAAAATCAACATTAAAGAGATTCTGAGTTACAGGTAAAGACAACAACAGGTAAGCGACCAATGATGGGGCAACTATTTTAAGACTGTGTATCGTGGTGTTTTCAGTACCCGAGGATATTATTGCATCGTTTGATGATATTTATTAATTCACCAGCAGTGTCAGGAGAGAGAGAGAGAGAGAGAGAGAGAGAGAGAGAGAGAGAGAGAGAGAGAGAGAGAGAGAGAGAGAGAGAGAGAGAGAGAGAGAGAGAGAGAGAGAGAGAGAGAGAGAGAGAGAGAGAGAGAGAGAGAGATGTTCAGGTCGTTAACTTCGCTGTTATGTAGATAAGAATTAAAATTTCCTTGACGCTCGGAAATATTTTCTACAGTGTGTTTACCATCGTTGATTAAGTTAGAGTAGCTGGCATTGTTTGAGTGCTGTGTTATATGTGAATCTCTTACTATTAAGACTGTTATTATAGAACTTAATTGACGTTTCCTGTATAAGATAGAATTAATGATACCTCAAGGCTTCTGCTCCTGTCTACTTACAATTTCAATATGTGCTTTGTCAGTATTTTGTAATTTTCACAATAGTCTTAAACCTGCAAGACACAGGAGAGTGGACAAGAGGCTCAGCTAGGTATGTTGGCACTTGAGAATACTTAAAAGATAAAATAATACTGATAATACTCACACAAGTGCCACTTATTCTGGTGGGTTTAAAAAAAATAGAGTGACAACCAGCAAAAACTTCAAGCACAGGAATCCAACTACTGACGCTGATCCCTCAAGGTTGAATCTCATGCAAGGTCATTTTTTACCTGTCCAAAGACTAGAAGTTTAATTACTAAATTTATCAAGTACATTTTTTTAACACTTGTGTGAGGATTTCTGTATATGATTTACAGTAATATATTTCATGTTTATTTACTCTTTTCCTAAACTCTTCCTTTACGTGTAAGTTGAAATCACCAGTGAATAAATTCATTGATATAAAGTGTATCACCACCTCAATGATGAAAAAAAATGAATATCTTATTTATTTTGAGATTTTCATAAATATTTACAATAGCAGAAAACAAGTATTGTATAGTCAATAAAGTTCAGTAGAGTTAAGGCATCATCTTATTAGTAGACTACCTATAAGGAGACACTACCAGCATAATATCTCATCACCACCTAACTATGCTGAAAGAGAATCGGTCAGAGGTATTGTCTAAACCAACAACCTGAATCATACGTATCTCCATCATCACCAAAAACCTTAAAGAAAAAAGAAAGTCAAACGTATGTGTTGCAACATCTAGTGAAATGATTACATTTTTATTGACATAATACGAAAGAGATCCCGCTTCTTGCGATATCAGTAACACCGGGTCACATAGGTAAAGTTCATAGGAAGTTCAAGGGTAAACAGCTTATTGAGAGTCAAGGTTCTACTCAAGGTAACGATCCAAAAGACGACCACTGACTTGATAAAACTTGGTGAATGTCTTGTGTAATGAGGGACTCTTAGCGTCAGAAGAAGACTTGAACCTACTATCTTGGTGGCTCTTCATGTGAGAGGATGTGCCGGAGTGTGAGAGTGTGTAAGAGTGTGTTGATCTGTGTTAGAGTGTATAAGAGTGTGTTGAACTGTGTGAGAGTATCTGAGAGTGTGTTGAACTGTGAGAGAGTATGTGAGAATGTGTTGGAATGCGTGAGACTATGGACAATGTATTGGAGTGTGTGAGAGTATATAAGGATGTGTTGGAGTGTGTGAGAGTATATAAGGATGTGTTGGAGTGTGTGAGAGTATATAAGGATGTGTTGGAGTGTGTGAGAGTATATAAGGATGTGTTGGAGTGTGTGAGAGTATATAAGGATGTGTTGGAGTGTGTGAGAGTATATAAGGATGTGTTGGAGTGTGTGAGAGTATATAAGGATGTGTTGGAGTGTGTGAGAGTATATAAGGATGTGTTGGAGTGTGTGAGAGTATATAAGGATGTGTTGGAGTGAGTGAGAGTATAAAAGGATGTTGGAGTGTGTGAGAGTATGTAAGAGTGTGTTGGTGTGTGAGAATATACAAGAGTGCGTTAGAGTGCGTGAGTGCTTCTGTGATTGTGTGAGCATGGGAAGATTCGAGCATACGTTGTATATACTGTAAGCGCAGGTGTGTGTGTGTGATGGTCAGCATGCTCGCCTATTAAGTCAGTGGACCAGGGTTCGATCTCCGGGCAGGGTGAAACTGTGGGCAAGTTTATTTACGCTATTTGCCTCTGTCTACCCAGCAGTAATTGGGTACCTGGATGTTAATCGATTTGCGGATCGTGTTCTGGGGTAATTGCTAGCCAGTGCAGTTGGCGAGTTGTCCGGTCTTCTCGGATTATTCCTTGACACTGGGTCATGCAACTCGTTAACTTAGGGCGTGGTTGTTGTATTATCGACAGCTTCTACTGTACACCTTCAACAAATTCACGCCAAGGTGGCCATAGGGCCGGCCATCCTCGTTACACAAGGGCAACCATTATTGTATTTATGTGTGTATTTGCCTCGGTGTTAATTATTTCCGCATTTTTGTTTACTCAGTGTAACTCAGTCCAAAGGGTATCTTCTTAACGGGTGGGGGGCTTGGGGGGAGGGGGGAGGGGGGGGGTCCTATGACTTTAAAAATTAACACCACGACTCCTGTTGTCTCGGTAGGGTTGTGTCATGTCTCACACAACATCGTAAATATATTTTTTAGAGCTGAGTACACATATATAATATTAATTGTGCTTTATGCATAGACATGAAGTATTACCCTTTCATGTATCGTCGTTAAACTTGAGATTTGAGTATTTTTTCGTTTTCTTTTATTTAAGTTTTAAGACACCTGCTGTTTTGTGTCTCACGGAGGAAGTGTAAGACTGTGTACACTTTCTGCTACACCTACAGAATGGTGATGTTTTTCTTGCTACCTCGACACCTGAACTTGTTTTTCCATCCTCTCTCTCTCTCTCTCTCTCTCTCTCTCTCTCTCTCTCTCTCTCTCTCTCTCTCTCTCTCTTTTCATCTTTATTTGAGTTATATTTCTTCATTTCCACCATCTTCCTTCTACGTTAAAGCAAATAATGCTTAATTTTCTCTTAAAGAAATTTCTACATACTGTCATCTTAGAAAAAAAATTGCGTACTTTCGTTTTAAAGAAAGCACTGCCTACATTTCCCTTTAAGATAGTAGAGCCAACTCTCCTCTCAAGGAAAGTACCTTCTCCTTCTACTTCCCAGATAAAGTAGAAGTAGTAATAGTTTAAAAGAGAGGGAGCATTATCTAAGTTTTCTTTGTCGGAAAATTAAAATTTCGTCCTCACTTAATTCTCCAGAGTTCAGATCGAGTTAACCTAATCTAAATTTACATCCATTAAGCCGTAGTTAAGGTTCTACTAAAAAAACAAGGAAAAGAAATTGGCGAATTAGTTACTGAGCGTCATTAATTCCGGGTGTCACTACTGAGACGTTTTGACGATAGGAAGGCAATTTTGTACGTGTGTGCGTGTGTGACTCTCACTCGATTGTAATGTGGATTGAGTGGACGATTAGCAGTTGAAATAAGAGACTGTGAAAAGGATTCAATTGTCGAATCGAAACTGTAATCAGGATTTAACGATAAGAAACTGTGATCATAAGTTAACGATAGGAAATTGTAAAATGGGATTATATAATGATAGGATTTATAGCACACAGTTTTAATAGAGATTTACTTAACGATTTAACCATAAAATACTCCTAATGGGGGATTTACCTACCAAGTACAATAGCAATTTGCAATCAGGAAATACATAACGATATCCTTTACGATAGACGATGAGAAATTGCAATACGGATTTAACCAACGAATTAGTATTTACTGCCAGGGTATTTTTTTTTTTAGTCAGATGTGAGCGAATGTCAGACTCTGAGAATTGGTAAAAAAAAAAAATCACACTGCAGTTAATTAATTCTCAAACAGCGATGATTGGACTCTGAGCTCAACCCTTGATAAAATGTTGTCGCGTTCACCGTGTTGATATTGATGATCTAATGCGACATAATATTTACCATTTATACATGTGGCACCTTCCCCTCAGTGTAAATTGACACTTTCCTCCATCTGATATGTGACACATTTTCTTTATGATATGTGACACTTATTCTTTATGGTATGTGACCCTTATGGTATGTGACACTTATGGCATGTGACACTTATTCCTTATGGTATGTGACACTTATTCTTTATGGTACGTGACACCTATTCTTTATGGTATGTGACACTTATTCTTTATGGTACGTGACACCTATTCTTTATGGTATGTGACACTTATTCTTTATGGTATGTGACACTTATTCTTTATGGTACGTGACACTTATTCTTTATGGTACGTGACACTTATTCTTTATGGTATTTGACATTTTCTCTCAATGGTGTTTAAAACTTTCTTTTGTGAGTTTTGTAACACTTCTTTGTATGGAACTTGACATTTTTCTTGTTTCATTTTACGGTATCTGACACATTTTTTGTTGGTATATGACACGGTCTTTTTATGCTAATGACACTTGAAACTCAGTCATATGGCATTTGAAACTTTCCTCTCATGTTACTTGATAATTTCTCTTCCAGTATTTGACACTTTATCTAATGACACTTGACACTTCCTCTTATGGCACTTGACACGTTCTCTTATGATAATGATGTGTGCATGATTTGTATTCATACAATTTGGACCGATTTTTCACTGGTAATTTAAAACAAGGAGAGGGAAAGAAAGAATTGCAGAGATAGAGAGAGAGTGTGTGTGTGTGTGTGTGTGTGTGTGTGTGTGTGTGTGTGTGTGTGTGTGTGTGTGTGTGTGTGTGTGTGTGTGTGTGTGTGTGTGTGTCTGTCTGTCTGTCTGTAAATCCATCTCAAAGCAAGACAATAATAATAATGAATCCATCTTTTCACATTAACTACAGTAAGAGACACCTATCTCCCTCATGATAAAAGTTTCTCTCTCTCTCTCTCATCTGCTATCTCTTTCTTCTCCTCAGTTTTGCCTACCTACTCGTATTTATCTCTCAAGTCCCTCACCATCGTCTTCCTCGCTGCCAGTATTTTGGGAACAATAATTCATAACTCTGACTGTCATCTTGGGATTGCTAAGGGACCCAACAATGCCCTGGTGTAGTGCATCCTGGTTTATAAAAGTGAGATTGTTCTAAATCCTTTGGTCGAATAATCCTACAACTCGCTGTTTCCCCTCCTGATCGCCTTTCCCTGCCCAGTTGTTTTCATTGGTTCTGCTTAATCGTTTTATTTTATTATTATCTTGGTATTTTTTGTTACTTTGCTTCGCATCTTCAGTTTCTTCAGTTTCTTCTTCTTCTTCAGTTTCTTCTTCATCTTCAGTTTCTTCTTCTTCTTCAGTTTCTTCTTCTTCTTCAGTTTTTTCTTCTTCTTCTTCAGTTTCTTCTTCTTCTTCTTCAGTTTCTTCTTCTTCTTCAGTTTCTTCTTCTTCTTTAGTTTCAGTTTCTTCTTCTTCAGTTTCAGTTTCTTCTTCTTCTTCAGTTTCAGTTTCTTCTTCAGTTTCTTCTTCTTCAGTTTCTTCTTCTTCAGTTTCTTCTTCTTCTTCTTCTTCTTCTTCTTCTTCTTCTTCTCCCTTTCTTTTATCTCTTCATGGACATTTAAAATATCGATACATGTCAAATCAATTAGCTTTCAAGAAATAGAATTGTCCTTATAGATTATCTCTGTATTAATTCTTTACGACGTCTCTCTCTCTCTCTCTCTCTCTCTCTCTCTCTCTCTCTCTCTCTCTCTCTCTCTCTCTCTCTCTCTCTCTCTCTCTCTCTCTCTCCTTGCTGAGCACAAAGAGGAATATGTGGATGTAAATAAGTGAACCATCAAAGGTACAGACCGACCAACTTATCAGAACCGAAGGTCTGTGTGTGTGTGTGTGTGTGTGTGTGTGTGTGTGTGTGTGTGTGTGTGTGTGTGTGTAGAATGTTCTTTCACCATTGCTCGTGACCTTCCTTTTTTTCACCTATTTTTATTCATTTATTCTCCAATTCTTCTTATTCATTTTCTGCCTCTCCCTCATTCTTTCTCTTTCCTTATTATCACCAGTTTTCTTACACAATCTCTTCCTTCATTCTTCCTCATCTTTTCTTCTCTTCGTCGGTATCTCCTCCACTTCTGCATTCTCTTTATTTCCCTCTTCCTTCTTATGCACCATTCCATCGCATTCACCCTTGTGTTGTTTCTTGAATTGTCTTTCCTCCGCATTCTTCCTCTCCACTACTCCTTCTCCTTCTTCCATCATCTTCCTCCTCTGTACTCTCTTCCCCTTTCTGTACTTCTCTCCTTTCCTCTCTTTTCTTACCCCCTTTCTCCTCACATACTTATCTCCTTTCTCCCCCTCTCCTTCTTCTCTCTCCCCCTTCCTCTTTCTTTCTCTCTCCCTTTTTCTCTCTCTCCTCTCTTTCTCTCTCCCCTTCTTCTCCCCTATTCCTTTTCTCTACCCCCCCATCCTCTTCACCCTCTCTTTCCTCTGTTCCTCTTTTTCTCTCTCCCTTTCCTCTCTTTCCTTCTTTTTTCTCTCCTTCTCTCTCCTCGTTCCCTCATCTTGTCTCTGGGGGAAAATATCGAGATATCGCAAAGAGAAAAATCATCAGCAATCTTACGGAGACTAAGAGAATGAATAAGAAGGAGAAGCAAAAGAAGAAGGAGAGATAGAGGGGATGAGAGAGAATACTGATAGAAGAGGAGGGAGGGGAAGGGGTGGGTGGGGGTGAGGGAAGGGGAGGAGGGACACAGGGGAAAGGAGAGGGTAAGAGAAACAAGGAAAGGAAAGTGATGATCAGAGGTAGAGGGAATAATAACGGGAGGGAAGGGAAAGGGAGGGGTGAGAGTAGACATAAACGGAAGGGAAAAGACAGAGGAAAAGGGAAGAGGTAGAGGAAAGGAGAGGAATTTAAAAAAATAAGGAAATGAAAAAGAAAAAATAATTTAAAGTGGTTGAATGGGAATTAGAGAGAAATGCGATGAGATGCAGAAAGAGAGACAGACAAATAAACAAACAGAGATAGAGACAGAGAGATAAATAAAGAGAAAGTATACGGAGAAAGACAACAAAAACAATACAGCATCTATAAACAAAACAAATTCACCACACCTACACCTTAAACCGAACCCAAAACTGAATACAAAATCAAACTCAATTCCGAATCCGAATTTGAATCCGATACTCGAGATAAGAAGATCCGTGAGAGATAACTTGAGTAAAATATTCAGCCCAGCGAATCGTACACGGTTCTGCACCCTCACCTCCCTCCTCTGCCCTCACCCTGTATCTCCCTCACCCCCTCTCTCTCACCCACTATCTCCCCCACCCCCCCTCCTCTCCCTCACCGCCACAAAACGATACATATCTCTTTAAGACATGCCATCGTTGTCTGTCTGTCTATCTGTCTGTCTGTCTGTCTGTCTGTCTGCTTGTTTAAACCCCGCTACTGTAATTCAAGTCAGAAATCCCCATCGAATAATCTTACTGCAATAAGAAGAGAGAGGTTACAGAATTACGATACATTTTATTATTTTTTGGGGGGTGTGGGATTTTGATGACAGGTTATATTTGATGAGTTGGATGGAGAGATATAACCACATATTCTACTACAGGTTGTTGCATATCTATCATTTTCTACCTTAGGTTATCACATAACTATCACATACTCTACCATAAGCTACCACATAACGGTCATATTCTACCATAGGTTAACATATAGCTACAATATTCTACCAGAAACTACTATATATTTACAACATATTCTACTCAGACTACCGATTATCTACCATATTCTACCATAAGCAACCAGATATCTACCATATTCTACCACATACTCGTACCTACCAAACACTGCCACATACATACCAAATACTGCCACATACTACCCATAATTCTAAAATACTACCACATACTTTTACAATTACCACTTTATGATGCCAACAGGTAGACGCGTTCGTTAAAGAGGCAAAGAAATGAAGGTAGGAATCATTAAGCTATGGGCTCGTGGGTGTCGCGTTGGGCAATCTGGGCGTCTTAGGAATCACCTTACCTGTTTGATAATCCTAATGATAAGAACATAAGAAAATAAGGAGTCTGCAATAGGCCGGTTGGCCTGTGCATGGCAGCTCCTGTCTAAAGTTACTACCACTCTCTATCATCCATGAATCTATCTAGCCTCCTTTTGAAACTTTCCAGAGTTCCCGCACTTACTACAAAGTTGCTAAGCTTGTTCCACTCGTCCACCACCCTATTTGTGAACCAGTTTCTTCCTATCTCCCTCCTAAACCTAAACTTCTCCAACTTGAATCCGTTGCTCCGAGTCCTATCCTGCTTGGATATTATAAGAACTTTATCTATATCCCCTTTATTGATTCCTTTCACCCACTTAAATACTTCTATCATATCTCCCCGCACTCTTCGTCTTTCTAGGGAATGCAAGTTAAGTTTCTTTAACCTATCCTGATATGGAAGGTTTCTAAGTCTCTGAATCATTTTTGTCATTCTTCGCTGCACCGACTCAGTGAATTTATATCCATTCTATAATAGGGGCATCAGAACTGAACCGCACAATCGAGGTGCGGCCTAACTAGCGCAAGATATAGTTGCAATAAGACCTCTGCACTCTTGTTACTTACATTTCTAGATATAAAACTCAATACTCTGTTTGCCTTATTTCGAACATTAACGCACTGTTTTCTAGGCCGTAGGTCCGGGCTTACAAGTACCCCTAGGTCTCTTTCACAAGTCGACTTCTCTAGGTTGATGTTGTTCAGGCTGTATACATTATAAGTATTTGTTCTTCCAATATTAAGTACGCTGCACTTGCTGGTGTTGAATTTCATTTGCCATTTTTCAGACCACCCCTGCAGTTTATTTAGATCCTCCTGTAATGCATTTGAATCCTGCCCTGAATTAATTTGCCGCCCTATTTTGGTGTCATCCGCAAACTTGCTTATGTCACTGCTGATCCCAGTATCTAGATCGTTTATGTAGATTATGAACAAGAGTGGGCCTAGTACTGACCCCTGGGGAACCCCACTGGTTACACGGCCCCACTCAGATTTAACACCATCTACGCTGACCCTCTGCGTTCTATCGGTGAGCCATGATTTTATCCAATTTAAAACTTTCCCCTCGATACCATGAGCCTTAATTTTTCTCAGAAGCCTCTGATGCGGTACTCTGTCAAATGCTTTGCTAAAGTCTAAGTAAATAACATCGTAATTTTCGTCATTATCTACTACCTCGAAGACTTTCCTAAAAAACGTTAGCAGATTTGTTAGACAAGATTTTCCCTTTGTAAACCCATGTTGAGAGTCGTAGATTAATTTGCTTTTCTCTAGATGCGATCGGATGCTATCTGCTATAATTGATTCAAGAAATTTCCCCACTACTGACGTCAAACTGATCGGCCGGTAATTTGACGCTGATGCTCTGTCTCCCTTTTTAAATATGGGTACTACATTCGCCTGTTTCCACATCTCTGGCACAACTCCAGTGTCTAATGATTTTGTAAATAAGTTTACGAGGGGTCCGCTAATCTGTTCCCTACACTCTTTTAAGACTCGAGGAAAAATTTCATCCGGCCCTGGGGATTTTGTGTTCTTTAGTTTATTTATCTTCTTAAGAACATCCTCTTTTCTGATAGTGATATTCTTTAATTTCTCTTCTTCCTTTCCCTTAAATATCAGTTCCACCTCCGGAATTTCATCGCAAATTTCTTCTGTGAAAACTGATAAGAAGTAGCTGTTCAATGCTTTGCTGAGTTTATTGAGGGATGAGATGATTAGTTGTGAGGCTGTTTATCTTTAAGGATGTTCTTGATCTCTGATGCATTTACGTACATAAAATAAATTTAAATAATGTAGATGGAAGATTATTGACTATTAATTTATATATCAGAGTATATATACTATGTATATATATTTCTTTACGACAGATTACACTCGCACATTTGAATATGTTATTGAGAGAGATAAAGAAAAGAAGACACAGAAAGATGTAAAGAGAGAAAATAGTGCCACAGACAGACAGACAAAGAGAGGTCTAACAACAAAATGAAACTAAATATTAACAAAATAACATGAACTAATAACAAAATAACACTAAAAATAACAAAAAATCACAAACTAATAGCAGTAAACAATTAGCAAATTACACCAAATAGCAAATCACCGAGAGAGAGAGATTCGAAAAATACAAGTATTTCTAGAGATTAGGGAAATATTTCTTCATCTCTACCTGGAGGGAGGTGAGGGCGGATCCCTGTGTACGGATCTTACCTATAATTAACGTAGGCGTGTCCGTGCATACCTCATCAGCTGCTCCTCTTTACTCTGTTGTACGTCTGTGTTTGTCTGTCTGTGTGTCTGTTTCTGAGTCTTTTGTCTGTCTCTCTTCAACTATGTCTCTCTTTCTCTTTCATTCTTTCTCGCTTTGTTTATCTGGCTATCAGTTTGTGTGTTATTTTGTTACTATATCTGATTGCCTGCCTGTCTCCCCGTCTATTTGTCTGTCTATATGTCTCTCTCTCTCTCTCTCTCTCTCTCTCTCTCTCTCTCTCTCTCTCTCTCTCTCTCTCTCTCTCTCTCTCTCACGTCCCCTTCATCTGTCTCCCACACTCTCGTTCTCTCATTCTCTGTCTCTTCCATTCTTTCTCACCTCACCATCTCTCTTCCAGCCGTCTCTTCCATCCCACAAGGTTCAGGAAACACTGTGGGTGGTGGGAGAGGCCCGTCCCATCACGCCGGAGTAATTGCTTAATTGACAGCGACTTGGGAGAGATCCTTTCCCTCCACTGATCTGTTAGGGGGGGGGGGGTGACCTGACTGAAAGAGGCAGACAGACCAACCGATAGATAGATAGACAGACAGACAGACAGGCAGGCAGACAGACAGACAGACATATATAATTTAACATGAAAAATATTAAGGATAACAAAATCTCAACGTAACCATAAATTAACATCGAATAAAAATGAAAACAAAATAGAAGAAATCACAAAATAAATCGCGATTATAAAAAAAAAAAATTAAACAAAAATAAATAAATAAATGAAAATCAATAAAAAAAAAATTTAAGAAAAAGTTTATGTAAGATAAATGATAAGAGAGTTGCTAGATAAAAGATAACAAACATGTGTACTGGAAACTAAACCCGGAAGCGTAGAGGAGGGTGGGGGGTAGGGGGGTGGGGGGGGGGGGGCTATCGTGGGCCAGACGAGCCTTGACAGTGAAAAAACGCGGAAGTTTTGACAGATAAATACGACAGTACAAATCCCACCGCTTACTGGGGGCTGAGAAATGTTTGTATGGGATGAGTTGTTGTTGTCGTGTGTGTGTGTGTGTGTGTGTGTGTGTACGTTGACAACTATGCCTGTGGGAGCAGTAGAATCCAGCCTGTGTGTAACTTTTTGTGTATTAAGTTTTGAGTGGTTGTCCTATGGCTGGGAGGGAGTGGAAGGGAAGGACGATGGAGGGAGTGAAGGGAAGGAGGGATAAGAATGGGAAGGGGCGATGGGAGGGACGGTAGAAGGATGGGAAGTGTGGGAGAGAGGAAGTAATGGAACGGAAGGTGGAGGCGAGAAGACATAGAAGACAGGGAGAGAAGATGAAATGGTATGAATGAATAAAGATTAGAAGAGTGGGTAGGGAATGAGGGAATGAGATACGAAGAAGAGAAGGAAAAATGACGGGAGGAGATAGAAGTTGAGAGAAAGAGAGATAGAGAGAGGAAGCAGACAGACAGACAGACAGACAGACAGACAGACAGACAGACAGACAGACAGAAAACGAGTTATTGAGATACAAAATAGAAAATAGAAACTAAAAGAGATAGAACCGAGTAACAAAAACAAACTTTCGCCCACAGAAGCATCAGATCGTCACTTCTTCGCCAGTCTAAGACAAAACCAGAATTACGAAAGGTTGAAAAAAATAAATAAATCAAGGTGAGGGACATTGTACAAACTTGAAGACTTGACCACGTAAACTTGTTTCAGAAGTTGGGATCTGTTTTTTTTTTTCAATCAGAAGACAAAGAAGTCCAGACCACGACTGTTAAGAGATTATAACAACTACTTTCTTCACGTGTTAATCTTTTTCTTCAAGAGGAATGGAGAGGGAAGGGAAGGAGGCAAGAGGAGAAAGGAAGGGAGTGCGAGGGGGAGAGTATAGAGTGAAGGGAGGGGGGATGAAGGTGAGAATAGAGTGAAGGGAGGGAGAGAGAGGGGATGGGAAGGAAAAGGAAAGGAGATAGAAGGGAAGAAGAGGGTATATTTTTGAAAGCTTATGTCGATTGGTCGTCAAGCGTTTGATATTATTTTCGTCTCTAGATTGTTAGATTAGATTAGGTTAGGTTAGGTTAGGTTAGGCTTTATATCACCAACATCTCAGGCACCTGGAACATTTTCGTGACCCCATACGCTAGGTCAAAGGTCATGGGGGTCAGTAATGAAGACAAAGTAAATAGAGGTTGGTAAATACAATAGATAATTATGCAAAGAGTAAAATATAATATTTTTTCAATGTATATTTTATTTTTCGTTGATATTTTTTTGCCTTTGTTCTTTATGCATAGAATCGCGTCCTTTAAATTAAGAACACAAGAAACATGACCTTTAAATTTCATCTTCAAATCTAATTATTACATTGAAGAATATTCCCCGCTTCTCTGCCTACACTGAAGAGTTTATTGGGTGTGAATGGTCACTGAGCTGAAGCAGATGTGTTTATCACGGTCGAAATACTCTCTCTCTCTCTCTCTCTCTCTCTCTCTCTCTCTCTCTCTCTCTCTCTCTCTCTCTTCTTAATATCTCTCTCTCCTACTATCTATCTATCTAAGCTGTCTGTCTGTCTGTCTGTCTGTCTGTGTCTCTTTCTCCATCCCCCACAAACGTTAAGAAAATATCACAATCACTACCTACGGACGTTAGTTACTCTTCCAGCTGAGGCAACCTTTTCTTTCATGACTACAAATGAGACGTTAACTTTATATAACATTCTGACCACAAATTATCTCATCGTGTTTATTATCTTCATTAACACGATTTATTTTATTCTTACATCTTCTTTTGTCTTGATTTTGTTCATTATTTAATTTGATACGATTTTTTTTTTTAAGTCTTTCTCTGTTGTTTTTATATTGTTATTGCTTTTTGTGTCTATTTTTTTAGGCAAAATCTTTTAACTTTCATTCTAATATATTTTTTTTTGTTCTGTGACCTGTTTTGTTTTTCTACGTTTGACCTATGACCTATTTTTCTTGATGTATCTTTTTTTTTATCACGAATATTTTTTTTTCACTTATATTTTTTTTATTGTAATATATTTCCTGTGTAATTATTATTTTTTCCTTAGTGTGACATAATTAAATTTTTCGTGAATATATTTTTCTTCTTAGTGTTACCTATTATTTGTGATATGACCTTTCCTTAATAGCCGAGACCTATTTCATCTACCTTACAGCTTCTTATATACTAGCATTAGCCATGGGTCCCACGGCTTAATGGTGAGATGAAGCAAGTTGAAGAAATAAAAATCACATCCTATTTTAATGCAAAAAGAATGATGAAAAAAACTCAACTATTTTACGGGTTCTAATTAACAACACATCACGCCTGTGTACAACCAATTACGTGGCTAATTTGTGTGTAATTGGATGAAATAACAATGTAGTTAGCTCGTTAGGTTAAAGCTATCTATCAATTTCTCCAAATAGGGCTCAAAGAAAAGGATGGAAGGCGAGATGGATGTTTCCTCATATATCATAATATTCTGAACTCTTCTTTATATTCACTACAGAAAAACACATAGGCAGACATACAGGTAGATATCGACATACATACAGAGAAGCACACAGAAAGACATAACAACTATACACAGACCCACACATACAGACAAACACACAAACATCGTAAAAGCACTGATAGACAGACAGACAGACCTAAACAAAACGCTAACAGACACATACAGAGAGGCACTGCGTATGTGCGTAATTTCGCTTACTCACAAATACAATCATGATGCTAAATATGATTATAGTAGACGTCACAATAATAATAATAATACTGTTCTGAGCTAATATGTGCTCAGTTAGGGCTGCCGTGAGCTTGACAGAGTTCTGATGTTCAGTGGCAGCGAGCTTCTCTGGGTTAGTAATTCTCATTCCTTCTCGTCTTGGTGGTAGTGCAAGGAGTTACCTCTCTGCTGGGGTAAGGTGGTGGTTTTTCATTTATGTTGGAATAAATTCTGTCCCGCTGGCTTCTTCTAGAGAATGGAGGAGAGGTCAGATGTCAGGGATAATGTGTATGAGGTAATTCCAGCAATGTTTACCTTTCTATTTGTGTATTCGATCTTGAAATCCTTCGTACCTTGGTGTCTTTGGCCTTATTTTGTTATTTTGACCTCCCTTACGTTGAAGATCTCTATAGCCCGGACGTAGTATTCTGGTTTCACAATAAGGAAGGATTTGCTAGTATTTTGGTGGTACCCTATTTATGAATGGTGTTACCAGATCCCAACACATTTTCATATCCCCAACTTTTCCTGCTCCTGTGAGGTCATCAGTGTATGCTACTTGTTTGACCTTGGTTGTCTCATAATTTAATGTATGTTGTAGCATGGATAGGTCTAATGCATAGTATTGCCGTGGCGACTGGGTCTCCCTGTGTCGTTCTGTCGGGTGACTCTATGGCGGTATCTCCATCTAGGGCGTTGAAGCTCGTTATATGTAGGTATTTTCGACATATTTTGCAAACCATGGATACTAGATCTTGATGTTGTGCAGTGTAACCTTGTGGTTGAAAACGCTGAAACCATTGGAGTACAGTCTCACAGTCATGCTCCTCAAATATCTTTCTCGTGGCGTGAATGGCACCTTCTCCCTCCGGTACATAATTACAGGTTCCCTGCTGCTGCACTGGTATCATCCCTGACCAACATCCATTATGCATTTTCCAATGATCCGTCTCAGCACTTCCCCCACCCTTATAGGCCTACATCCTGAATTTTTGTCAAATGGGGCTGGCAGGCAGGCCTGCAGCCAACCCCCAATAGCCACACCTTCGCCGCCATTTTATTACCTTAAAGTTAAATATCCTAATACAAAAGTAGCTACCCTAGCTGTGTTGAGTTAGTTGAGCCGCAGATCT
>CAUDMG010003960.1:210000-220000 GCA_958450375.1 Homarus gammarus
CCCCAACATTTTTCAAAGTCATTTTTCACTCTTTGCACACTTTTTTTTTTAAGGGAGGGGGTGTGGGGGTGGGGAGGGGGGGTGATGGGTTGGTGGGGTGTAGGTGTTCTGTCATTTTTTTCTCTACCTGTGGGGGAGAGAGAGGGGGTGAAATGACAGGAGAAGAGGAGGTGGCACGGCAGGTAGAGAAGGGTGAGAAGGAGGGGAAGAGAAGGAGGAAGGGAGGGAGAGAGAATGAAAGAGTGAAGGAGGGAATTACTCATATTAATTTCTGTATATTTGTTTCAGGTTAACAGACAGACAGACAGACAGACACACAGACATATAGAGAGAATGATTATTTTCTGTTTATATTTGTCAGGTATACAAGTGCCAGACTCGAGGTTAATATCCCATGACCGTGATTTGGGGAGCTGTTTACACCACTTCGTTACCCTCTGGTTTATCTCAGTTTCTCTGGTGACACAGTTATCGGTTTTTGGTGGTTTATTTCGTGTGTTTGTGTGTGTATTTGTAGTCGTACTGTGTTTGTTTGTGCGTTTGTATGTGTTTGTTTCGTGTGTACGTAGTAGTACGTGTTTGTTTGTGCGTTTGTATGTGTTTGTGTGTTTGTACTTTTATGTGTTTGTTTCGTGTGTATGTAGTCGTATGTGTTTGTTTGTGCGCGTGTATGTGTTTGTTTGTGTTTTTGTGTTTGTTTTGTGTTTGTGCTCGAGAGAAAAAAAGAGAGAGAGACAGAGAGGGGAGGGTATACAGTACAAAAACTATACACACGAGTATATTTTGGCGATATTTTTGGAAAGTGTTGAAGGGTTGAAAAAAAAAATCACCCTCACTCTATATATATTACGGAGAATATTTTTTTTTTTTGTGTAAATTCCAAAAAAATATACAGTAAAGCCATAGAATTTTAACAATGTTTTATTTATATTTTGTAACTAAAAAAAATAGGAACTTTTTTTCTGTGAGTTGCAAAAAAAAAAAAATCATGATTGTACTTCCTGTGTATTTTTTTAGTTTTATTCAAGAGAGAAATATACAATATTCAATACTTTAGTGACTTATCCTTTGTATATGTTGATAGAATATATACACCCCGACTCTGTATATATATTTACATATATACATTTACATATATTTATATATGTATGTATATTGGATCATTTTTTGAGGAGTTGTAATCCTTTCAGTTCCTTTAAGGATTGTGGAATTGGCTCCTGTTGTGTGTACGTGGCTCCTGTTGTGTGTACGTGGCTTCTGTTGTGTGTACGTGGCTCCTGTTGTGTGAAAGCGGGTCCTGATGTGTGTACGTGGCTCCTGTGGCGTGTACGTGGCTCCTGATGTCTGAACGTGGCTCCTGTTGTGTGTAAGCGGGTCCTGGTGTGTGTACGTGGCTTCTAAGGTGTGTACGTGGCTACTGTTGTGTGAACGTGGCTCTTGTGATCTGTACGTGGCTATAGTGTGTGTGTGTGTGTGTGTGTGTGTGTGTGTGTGTGTGTGTGTGTGCACCTGGCAGTAACGGTCCGTGACTGTAGTGTATTTCGTGTGTGTAATTTGGTGGAGCGTGATACTGGGTTATGGCTATCGTTTATTTAATATGTTCGTGAGGCAGCTTATTACGAGGTAGAGTGTGTGTGTGTGTGTGTGTGTGTGTGTGTGTGTGTGTGTGTGTGTGTGTGTTTGATTTAACAATGCTATTCGTTCGTCCCGTTTCTTAAGGTTATTTCTTTTCGTAACTTTGATCTGGGTAATACAGTATATAATCTTTTAATATCCTCCCTGCTCGGCCTCGTGTCTTCTTCACAATGATCGGAACAAATTAGTGAGGGAAGGTAAACTGTATATACTGTATTTCTCAACGTGTTAATGATAATGGGTGCCCGGCCTTGTTGTCTGACTGCCTTACTGGGTTCACTATCTCAGCTTGTCTTTGATACGTGACGCTAGGCACTCGTGGCTGACACGTGTACGTCCATGGTCGACCACTGAGCGGGTGGCTCGCTGCTTCTCTCTCGTGCCAATTCATTTAAAATAAGAATAAGTATTGCATTGGCAATTTTTATTTAAAACTGAAATATAAACACCACGAACTTTTGCAAAGTTGTTATAAAGTATGTTTTGCAAGTCGCATGCAAAGTAATCCATCACCTGACGAAAGTACACACCGTAATTATATGCTAATCTACTAACCTCACCTTGAGCATAAGGGAACGTAACTGCGTATCACACCTTACGCTCTCGGGTCTGTATTCTAAGAGATTATTATGGTAATCCTTCCCTCCAAGCAGTGTGTTGGAGAATTCATCAGTTTTCAGGAGTCACAGTGCAAGGCTGTCGCCATTTTATTGGTTTAATGTATGCTGTATAGTAAAGCATAAATATGCCAGCCAGGTCAGGCGTGTTGCTTTTATCCCAAATTAGACAAATGTGTCTTAACATTGAAGGTTTGGGAACTGGGTGTGCGGCAGGTTGGAGACGAGAGTCACCTGATACATTGTGTCACTGAGCGCGAATTCGACCACCTGCTGTGAGGTGGGTCGCCCCCGTGGCACCTGGCTGAGCTGCCAACTATTACCCTGTCCCTTGTTTATCGCCAGTGCGTGCTCGCCCGGTCAAAAATACGATTTACGAGACACGCGTATCCAAGGCTTTTGGGAGAATCCTTTGACTTGATAGTTGGTGTGTGGGGCACAGAACACGCCGAGTGAGGGATGGGGGAGGCAAGACACCCTCACACAAAAGTCGTAAGAAAAAATGACAAATAAAGCGACATTGAAAAAATATTTCATTTATATATATATATATATATATATATATATATATATATATATATATATATATATATATATGTATATATATATATATATATATATATATATATATATATATATTATATATATATGTATATATATATATATATATATATATATATATTATATATATATATGTATATATATATATATATATATATATATATATATATATATATTTATCTATTTATATATTTATTTATTTATTTATTTATATTTAAACTATATGCAAATCTCTTAAAAATTCAGTGATTTTTTTATTCTAAATTACAAACGAGTGCAATATCAAACTCTTCATACATACATACATACATACATAAAAGAGCACCTTATGTGTACGAAGCTGAGGAAACGTGTTTTAACCAAGAGGATGCTCAAGTGGGAGTGAGTGACTGAGTGTGTGTGTGGGTGACAGAGAGAAAGAGAGAGAGAGAGAGAGAGAAATGACAATTATAATATGAATAACATCAGAGATCAAGCGAAACACAACAACAACACTAACAAGCGAAGAGAAGCAGATGGTCGGTAGCCAAACTGTACTTGAGGGAGCTGTTAACTAACACCTTTGACCTTAACCTTTGAACTCTGACACCCTAAAATCATAACAGCTCTAGAGGGTAATTTAATTTGTAATATAAAAAATTATATTAAAATTTAAATTATGAGCCATAAACACTGTCTTCTTTTCTCTCTGTGTTTTAACTTAGGCTGAGACTATTCATTGATGTCGGGCAGTGTTGTGTTAATGGTGTCACCTTTGACCTCTGACCCTGTACATACTAACTAGCTCTAGCATATGTCGTGGTGAATATAATATCTAACCTAACCTAACCTAACCTAACCAAACCTAACCTAACCTACTCATATGACGACCACAAAGATGTAAACATAATTCTAAAAACACACGAATAAAAAAAATAATAAATAAAAGAATAAAAGTTTGTAAAGAAAAAAATTAGAAAACTCTTCTTCATGCTAAAAAGGTATGAAAGAAATTCCGAAAGGTAAAAACGTGAATTACAAGTGTACTGTATATTAAATAACCAACACTAAAGGAAATAACTCAATATACTGTCATGAAATCATACACACACACATATATGCACAAACTATATATAATAAAAAGTATAAACTTACTCGGTATCCAAGACAGGTAAGGGAAGAAATTTAGAAAGGTAAGATATGTTGATTACAGGTGTATTTAGAAGAAAGCAGCACATAAAGAAATAACACAGTGTCTTTCGGCGAAATTTTAGCCATGAATGCTAAGGTAACTCAACTACGTTACATACACATGGATAATGCCTGGTAATTTAGTCTGGTATATGCCCAGTCAAAATATGTTACCACTAATAACTTTACACATGATATTTATATACCTATGATTAAGGTGTTATGTTCTAGCCAATACTCTCTCTCTCTCTCTCTCTCTCTCTCTCTCTCTCTCTCTCTCTCTCTCTCTCTCTCTCTCTCCCTCCCTCTTTGTCTTCGTTATACATTAATCCACACCTCAGAGCCAATTAATACTCGTTCTAACTAATTCCTTCACTCCCCGGCCGCCACCTACACCGGGGAGATAAGTGAATAGCTCAAATCGCCATTAAAAAGGAATTACATCGCCATTTAGAAAGAGTTACTGGTTTTATTCGCCTGTCTCGTGCAGCTACTAATCCTGGAGCGTCGTTTCTAGATCGTTTTTGTAACATTAAGTTTGTGATAAGAGTGACACACACACATCGAAAAATTAATGTTTTCCTTTGTGTGTGTGTGTGTGTGTGTGTGTGTGTGTGTGTGTGTGTGTGTTCTCTTGGTTTTTGGTGTGGGTTGTTAATTGTTTTGTTTGTCTTGTTTTATTATTGCCTCTCTCTTTACAAGTCTTTTTTTTTTCTTTTTTTTTTTTTGGTCCCTTTTCATTTATTTTCTTATTGACTAATTATTTTTTTCTACTACCGGAAGATATCACTAAATAATTACTTGCGTTGTTGAATCCGTGTTCGGGGAAATACTGCGTGTTCGATTTCAAGCATATATATATATTTTTTTAAATAATTTCTGTCCATATCAAATTTTACTCAGCAAACATCTATCTTGTAATTGTACGTTCCGTTAATTAGCATAATCAAAAGTACAGTATTGATGGTGAAATTTGAACCAAAACAATTGTTATATAATTTTTCGTGAAGAACTAAGGCTTGTCCTCTTGAATTTGAAATTAATAGGTTTTAAAGATCACGTATCCTTCTCGACTGTCCAGGCTTCCTGAATGACACCAAAGTTCGATTCTAACTAAAAATGTATAAAATGGCCTCGAATATGTATATGAATAAATTATTTCAAAGTTCAATAATCATTTAACATCATTTACTCGAATTCATAGTTTTTACACTGTAACAAGATCGGGTGGAAGGGCCACTTTGACAACACTTATGCGTCCGAGTGTATACTGTCAGGGTACGTTATATAAACAGTGTGTGTATTACGTTTTACTCATCATTTGCTCTATTCTCTTCGTCGCCCTCGTCCTCATGTTCGTCTTCGTCCTCATCGTCGTCTTCATCCTCATCGTCGTCTTCATCTTCATCGTCGTCTTCGTCCCAAGCGTCGTCTTCGTCCCCATCGTCGTCCTAGTCCTCATCGTCGTCCTAGTCCTCATCGTCGTCCTCGTCCCAAGCGTCGTCCTAGTCCTCATCGTCGTCCTCATGAGCCTCTCACCCGACGTATATCGTGTTATCCTCGACACTGACAACAACACCTGCAGTATGTAGTGCATCAGAGAGAACTTGTTGACAGCTGCACGTCTGGTTAGGGCATGATGAATTTGACTTGCAACGGCTGCTATCAATTTGCAATGCAGCAGCAGCCAGAGGAGGAAGAGTAACTGCTGAGCGTTCAGTTACAAATGTAGGCGTGGACAACTCACCTTACACACACACACACACACACACACACACACACACACACACACACACACACATCTTACATCTCTAAAGGCTTTCTCCGTCCGTTTTTCGTCACTCCCTTTTAGTATATAAATGTTATCCGTCCTCCCTCTATCCCCTACGTCCCCGTCCTCTCGTCTAACTCTGCATGGTTACATATCAAGTCAAACCTTCAACAACTACTTCCTATCTCTCACCAGTGAATATGTCTTTTAATAGTTCAGGTTTTCTGCCTTTTCTTGTCGGTCGACCCAGGCAGCAGAAATTGTGTCAGAATGGATCACTAGGTCTCTAATGTAATGTTCTCTTGCTGAAGTTCTATTGGGGCTTTCTTTCATTCATTTATTGATTGATTTATTTACTCATTTATGTATTTATATATCTCTCTTTATATTTCTCATTTTTTCTCCATATTTCTGTCTTTCTATTTATCTCTCTCATTCTACTATTTATTTCTCTAACGTAAAGATAGTGAAGAGAAGAGGAATACTCCAATAAATGTTTTCCGTAAAGAAGGAGAGAGATACGAGTGTTTTCCCCGACGACTGGCGTGGCAGTAACTAGGCACACGACCCATCCATCTAGTCGCTCCACTGCCGGATGTACGAGTAATATTCTTTCCGAGTTCCCTCTCCCTCACCCTGTCCTTCCCCCTCTCCCCCCAATACTCCTGGTTTTTCCTGGAGCCTGAAGGACTTGTATATCTTCATAAAACTCTACACACACACACACACACACACACACACACACACACACACACACACACACACACACACACAAACCCACCCACACACACACACACACACACACACACACACACACACACACTACCAGTCTGTTTTAGTTTTTCTTTAATCCTTCCGGAGTACCGGGTATAAGTTTTTTTAGATGGCGATGAAGACAAGGGATCGATCCTCTCTCTTCGCAACTCTCTTGTCTGACTGACTGGTGTGTCGACAGGATTGAATAGACTGTGTAGCTTTCTCGTTGACTGATTTGACTGGTGGTGTTTCTTCATCTGAGTGACTAATTTAATTGGCTAGATTGAGTGCTTGACTGGATGACTAGGCTGGTTGACTGGATGAATTATCTTGAGATTGGTTGACTGGAGGACTTAATGACTTAATTAGAAGCTGAGTGACTGGATGACTAGACGACTTACCTAGACACTGGCTGACTGAATGACCCTACAGATTGGTTGAATGGATGCCTGGGTAACTGATTGGATGATTCACAGACCAAAAAGGATAATTAACTATTTGGCTAGTTGATTAAAAAAAAATTAATGACTGTGTGTGTGTGTGTGTGTGTGTGTGTGTGTGTGTGTGTGTGTGTGTAATAATAATAATGATAATAATAATTAACGGTTTATTGAAAAAGTCGGCAGCCCGAAGGCTGAAAATATACATTGGACAAAAATGACTTATTACATACAAAGACATGGGGTGGGTGGGTGTGTGTGTGTGCTCTTATAATAATTAAGTACAGGAAGAGAAAGAGAAACACAGTTCATAATCTTGACACTATGTAAATTGCTAGAGCCTTAGTGTCAGTCCAAACATACATTCAGGAAATAAATCTCACGCCTTATGCACACACACGTCAACTACTGTCTAATATAACTTACTGTATGAGTATTATATCCCAGTCAGTTTAATCTGTATTAAAATGTTATTTATGATTGGCCATTGTGCAGTATCTGACTTCATGAATTACTCTATATATCTTGTAATTGCTTTAATAATACGACATATATATATATATATATATATATATATATATATATATATATATATATATATATATATATATATATATATATATATATATATATACTGATATATAGCAAGTGTGTAAATACTTAAAATAGTTTGTATGTGTAAAGTCTTCTCAAGCGTGAGGATTATTGCATAATAAATTCTCGCCACACTAGCATATACTTCACACATCATACAATATACAAGTATGTATACAACTGAGTGTGTGTGTGTGCGTGTGCGTGACACTATTTATATTTTCTTATCTTAAGAAAGACAGACAGACACACACACAGACAGAGACAGACACAGTCAAACAGACAAACAGCATGGCGACAAAACACAACACCTAGTATCACTTTCACCAGACTATTAAAATAATGTTCAAATATCATTTAATAACAGTTTCAGCAGTTCATAACTAAAACCTTTTAACCTTTTGGAAGGAAAATTGTGAATTGTCATAACTGCAAAAGGAAAAAAAATATATAGTCCAGCATTTAACTTTTCAATTAGTGATGGTTATTTGATACGTCGCCTGCATGTGATGGGCCTAATAAAAGTTGAATACGATTATGTAGTTTGTATTGAACGATTTTAATCCAGACTTTGATCTCGTATAATTAATTTGTATATATGGAACGGCGCTCATGAGAGAGATAAAAGGAAAATGAATTTTAGAGAAAGTGTGTGTGTGTGTGTGTGTGTGTGTGTGTGTGTGTGTGTGTGTGTGTGTGTGTGTGCCTTGTATTTATACATGAGAAAGACTAAGTAACGGTGCGTATGTACAGTATATGTGCTTAGATGTTCATATCATCCCAATACTTGCGTCCCTTCACGTGTTATGACTGAGCCTCTAAAAGTAAATATATACTTTTAATCACACACACAAAGCCAACGATGACAATAAAATGTCATAATAAAAAGTTGACCTGACTAAATAAAACCGACCACAAATAAACAGAATAAACCAATGCTGTATCAACAAGCATCAAAAAAGTATATTTCCTCTAATAAAACAAACTAATGAATAGAATATGATTTAAGAGTATTTTCTTCAATAGGACAAGTCTATTTTCTCGCTGTATCTTTTATCAGTAAGGAATATTTTCTAACATAATTTAGAATATAAATATAAAAGGCATGCATGGGTATTATTTCAGACATTACACGCATGAGTTCTGCATTGTAAAGGTCCATTTGTATCCGAAAACGAGAGAAATCCACAATGCATTGAAGTGTAAGCGTCATCCTGGAGAAAACAAATCAATTCACTTCTCTCTTACATACATAAACCAAGACGCACCTCTGTGAAGAGTCTTACGTGGAAGCATCTTGTGAATAATGAACTACTGGCTGTGATAATGGACGTCTCTATTATGTGTAAATAATATAATCCTCTTTCTTGGCTGAACCGCGCGTCTCCGTTCCAAGTATGCCCTTATGCCTCTGGAAATAGAATGATAGGTGAAGACATTATTTTCGATAGACGCTACACTCCCAATACGAGTTGGTTCATCTTACATTAATTCAGGACGTCTTATTTTCGATTCTTAAGAAGCTTCGAAGAAATGGCTGCACCTTACCTAAATTAAGTATGCATCTCTTACTTATCCTTTGAGTGTCCGAATCCGTGTCATTAAGTTTTAAGCTCATTCGTTCTCTTGCACCGAGTCGTTCGTATATAGAGAGACGCCTTCAGGATCGATGAACAATGTGTGTGTGTGTATGTTTGTGCCGGATTGTTCACAACTCGCTCAAGAATGAATCTCTAGTATGGATTTCCAGGAACTTACACAATCTCGGTAATTTACAACACTGGATGTTTTAGCTTGAGTGATGTGGGCTGTAAATTCAGATTCAGAAAATTTATTGGGATACACAAGTAAAAGTGCAGGTTTAACTACATCTACACAAGACGAGTCAGGTGGTGGTAGTGTACAGTGGCACCTTGACCCAGGTACTATAGAAATATATCCATAGCAATTGTTAGACTTTATGTAGAAGAACAAAAATCAGTTTTCAGAATTGTTCTAAAGATACAACCATCCATATATATATATATATATATATATATATATATAATATATATATATATATATATATATATATATATATATATATATATATATATATATATATATATATATATATATGTGTGTGTGTGTGTGTGTGTGTGTGTGTGTGTGTGTGTGTGTGTGTGTGTAAAAAAACAATCCCACACTTCACCATCGCCAATACTACTCACAACAGAACAAACTCTCGGAAAAAAAAATTAAATAAAAATAAAAGCGAGGCGAGAATTGTTTAGCAGAAGAACTTCTCTTCACTACATGGGGGTGGAGGGGGGGGGGGGAGGCGCTTCTGAATGAAAGGAATTTCCCCCTGTTCTGTAGACGAGAGAAGGATGCCAATCTAATCACCGCCTCAGGATGCTGCGCCCAAGTGGAGTTTGGGATTTCTTTACGGTCCTCGGCCACGGGATCCCACACAC
>CAUDMG010003960.1:225000-227500 GCA_958450375.1 Homarus gammarus
TAACCTGGTGTTCCATTACCCCTCCCATCATCCTTTCCACCACCATATCTAACAACATTCACCATCACCTCTCTTCCATCCCCTCCCTTCCTCTCCCCTTACCTCCCTCACTCCCTCCTTCCTTACTTTCACCTTCCCTTCCTTCTCTTATTACAGCTCTGATTTTGTTTTATCTCATTTCCTCCTTCCACACTTCTTTCTCTATCCTTCCCTTACTCCCATTCCCCACTCCCCCCTGACCCCTACTCCCCCTTCCCTCCCTGACCCTTACTCCCCACAACCTCCCCTTCCCTCCCTCATTCCTACTCCTAACTTCCTCCTCTTCTCTCCCTCATTCCTACGCCCCACTTCCTCCCTTTCCTCCCTCATTCCTACTGCTCACTTCCTCCCCTTCCCTCCCTCATTCCTACGCCCCACTTCCTCCCTTTCCCTCCCTCATTCCTACGCCCCACTTCCTCCCTTTCCCTCCCTCATTCCTACTCCCCACTTCCTCCCCTTCCCTCCCCCATTCCTTCTCCTAACTTCCTCCTCCTCTCTCCCTCATTCCTACTCCCCACTTCCTCCCTTTCCCTCCCTCATTCCTACTCCCCACTTCCTCCCCTTCCCTCCCTCAATCGTACTCCTCACTTCCTCCCCTTCCCTCCCTCATTTCTACTCCCCACTTCCTCCCCTTCCCTCCCTCATTCCTACTCCCCACTTCCTCCTTTTCCCTCCCTGACCCCTACTTCCCACTTCCTCCTCTTCCCTCCCTCACTCTTGTTCCCCTCTTTTCCCCTCCATCGCACGTGCTAGTTTGCTCCATCTACATACCATACGCGTCAGACCCAATGCAAATCCCCTCTCTCCTGATTCTCCCCTCCCTCTCTGCCCCTCTTCTTCACCCCTCTCCCTTCTCCTCTTTCCCATCTCCCACATCCACCTTTACATCCTTGTCTCCCCCGTTCTTTATTCCTCTCTTTTATTTATCCCGTTCTCCTTATCCCTCTCTACTTTTCTATTCTCCTTTCTCCTCTTTCCTGTACCATTCATCCACTACTCTACCTTTCTCCCCTGTATCTTAACCTTCTTACCTCCTCTTCTTACCATTCTCTCTTTGTTTCTTCATCTCTAACTTCTCTTATCCTATTTAACTCTCATTTTATTATTTCTCTCTCTTCCTCTCTCATCTTCATTCCTTTTTCTGTATATCTTATACTGTCTTCCTTCCTCTCTCTCTCTCTCTCTCTCTCTTCATACACGAAACACCAAATTCAGTTCAGCACGGAAACTCATTTTGTACGGAACCCACCTCACAATCAAACGCTCTTGGGGGTAATTCATGACCAGAGGGTTAGGTTAGGTTAGGTTAGGTTAGGTGTAAGAACCTTTGTGTGGATTTCTGAATGTTAAGAATCAGCAGGAGAGAGATAATGAGAGAAAGAGAGAGAGATAATGGGAGAGATACAAATATCTTTAGAACATAACAAGGAAGAGGGGAATGAAAGAAAATTATTTATATTCCGGTAATTAAATCATCAGAAGAGAGATAGAGAAAAAAAAGTAAAAGAGACAAGAAAAGAGACAAAACAAATAGATAAACAGACAAACAGACACAGAGAGATAGAGTGAACATTACCTGTCTTGTGTAAGATTAAAGGTGTGTGTGTGTGTGTGTGTGTGTGTGTGTGTTATATGGTAGGCGAACATAACCAGTATTACAGTAGACTCAGGTAGACTCGTATACCTGGTCATAAGAACACCTGAGTATGCGTTGTATCAACATTTGGGGATTATAGACACAGGTAGGCCCATAAAGCCACCGTCAGCCCAGGTGAGTATAACACACATCACACTTTGCCGATTTTCCCGAAACAAAATGTATATAATTGTAAATATTGCTTATTTTTCCTCACTACTGTTATGGTATATAATTATAGATATATATGACCCTATATGGCTTATAGTACTATTTAATGACCACCGTTGATGGTAAATTTGTGACCGTTTTGCATAGAGAAGAACCATCAATTTCATCTCTCTATAGATTGTGTGATTCACGCTGTTATTTTCTCTCCTTCTCCTTTATTCTCGGTTCGTGTGATTGCCGGTTATTGCCCCTTGATTACATGTGATTTCAGGAACATAGCATGCGACTGTGTACTGTTACGGGTATAATTCCCTTGGACACCTCTGGCATCTCCTGAAGGGGTTATGTACCAGATCAGATTGACTTTAAACCTCAATTAACTTATATGGCTCTGAATTATAGTTTGTATTTTGATTGTTATATTGTTATCATACTGAAGTGATATCATCGTTCACCAAAGGAAATCACATTCACATTCAAACATACTATATGACCTATACATGGGTACCAAATGTTGCTAGATATCAAGGGTTGGATTTGGCCTCACCTGTACTAGGGAAGAATAAGGTATAACAGTGAGAGTTGAGTTTATTACAGGTAACCCTAGGTAGCACAGGTGTTTATTTTCCCTGATTGCTTTTCGCTACTTCATTC
>CAUDMG010003960.1:232500-340000 GCA_958450375.1 Homarus gammarus
AAAACAGAAACAGACAGACATAAGGACAAACAGAATCGGCCAGCCAGTCAGCCAGCCAGAAACCAGCGTCGATCAACAGCAAACAAACACTGAACACCGTCAAATCTTGCTCAAGCCATCGGCAGCAGCCTGGGGGAATTAAATCCCAGTCATGATCTACCTCCTGTGGCTAATTTATCCCCAAGTAATTGATTGGGAGAATTGTCATTACCTTCAGTCACTTCGAGTATTATATTGACGGTTATAAATCTTTGCGGTGTTAAAACATGACAAAACGAGGAGAGGGAGAGAGGGAGGGAAGGGAGGGAGGGTGAGTGGGATGGTAGGAAGAGAGGATAAGAGGGAGAGGTGAAAAAGAGGGAGAACCGGAGAGAAAGGAGGGAGGGAGAGTGGGATGATAGGAAGAGAGGGTAAGCGGAAGGGGAGGAAGATAGTGAGAGAGGGAGCGAAGAGAGAGAGAGAAGGAAGGAAGAGAGGGAGCGAAGGAAGAAAGAGAAAGAGGGAAGGAAGGAAGAGGAGGAATGGGGTGGAAGGTTTATAGTTTAACAACTTTATTGGCATAGCTTGGAGTGGAAGGAAGGAAGGAAGGGAAGGGAAGGAAGGAAGGAAGGAAGGACGGAAGGAAGGGAATGGAGAGGAGGAGGAGAGAAAATAGATGTGCTAAATGTGGGAGAAATCGAGAGGAAAGAAGGGAGAAAGAAAGATTAAAGGGAGATGATACAGGAGGAAGATAAATGGGAGGATAATGTGACAAATCAATGAAAAGAGAATGAGAGCAAATTGAGATGAAGAAAGAACAGACATACATGGAAAATAAGAGAGAAAAGTGAGAACTACTAAGAAATGGGGGAAAAGGCAGAAGGGTGAGAGGATATATAAGTAAACTGCGATAATGTCGGGATGAGGAGAAAATAAATGGTAGGATTAAAGAGAGAAGCAGAAAGAAAGAGAGAGAAATAGAATTAGAGGAAGAGAGAGAGAGAGAGAGAGAGAGAGAGAGAGAGAGAGAGAGAGAGAGAGAGACCATCGTTCCACACCCTCAATCTATCTCCCACTTCTCTCTCTCTCTCTCTCTCTCCTCCTCTCTTTCTACCTTCTCCTCTCCTTGCTCCTCCCCCACTTCCAATAAATCCATTCACTGTGGGTTATGTGTGTATGTCAGAGTCAGGCTAATAGTATTATTTGGTTGCAACTCTCATACTGGTATTAAGGCTTGACCTCTCTCTCTCTCTCTCTCTCTCTCTCTCTCTTTTTTTTTTCTCTCTCTCTCTCTCATCCCTGGCTTTGTGTCTCGTTTTCTTTATCTCTCCGTTATTCTTCTTTATATCTACAGTATGTATTGCAGTGTTCTCTCTCTAGCCCTTTATCCTTAATTCGGGTAGATTTATTCAATTTGTTTCATTTTTTTTCTTTTCCTTATACGTACATAGTTAAGGAGAGTGGATTAATCAAAACTATTAAAAATATACTAATATAGACATAGAAATAACATTATAGAAACCAATCGTATTTTCTTTCTTCTCTATTATCCGCTGTTTTGTCTTTCTTTCTATTGTGTCTGTGTCTAATGTTCCTTTCACTGTTATGTTTCTCCCGGGGTAAAGAATTATAGCAGTAATGTCTATCTTAGGGCAATTTCCTTTATGTTTATGACTAAGTATTCTCTTTATGACTTCTTCCCCCTTTCTTATGTTTCTTTGTAGTCTCGTTTTTCCTTTATGTTTTCGTTCTCATATTTTTGCGGAAGAGGGCGAGAGAGAGAAGGAGGGAGAAAGGAGAAAGGGAGGGAGGCAGGTAGAGAAAGAGAAGCATAGTGAGAAGGAAGAAAATCTGGGAAAGGAGAGAAGCAGGGAGAGGAGAGAAGCAGGGAGAGGAGAGAAGCAGGGAGAGATGGAGGGAGGTGGGTAGAGACAGAGAGGCAAGGGGAGAAGGTGGGAGGAAAGCATGGAGGCAGGGAGAAAAGACCGGGCGGAAGGAGACAGAGAGAGAGAGAGATATGGACGCGAGGAGACGGGGAGAGAGGGACTCAGAGAAGGAGGGAAAGAGGGAGAGAGAGGGAAGGAGACAGGGAGACAGAGCTGTAAGGAGGCAGTTATAGAGCATTACCACTACCACTCCTCATTAGCGTACGTTAAGAAACATGTTACCATTAGTTAATTCTTGATATTAATAGTTATTTATTTAATCAACCCAACTCACAAGACTGGATTAAGGAAAAAAAAATGATTCCCAGTTTGAGGATTGAGGTAAAGTTTACTGTTGTTACACCTATTGTATTTCTACTTTACTAATTAAATATAGATAAATGAGGTTTAGATTCAGTGGTCATATTGTATTGTTTTAACTCCGTGTTGTCAGTTTCATTCCTGGTTTGTTATATCTCAGGCTCTCTGGCTTCCTGGCTTGTCATATCTCAGGCTCTCTGGCTTCCTGGCTTGTCATATCTCAGGCTCTCTGGCTTCCTGGCTTGTCATATCTCAGGCTCTCTGTCTTCCTGGCTCGTCATATCTCAGGCTCTCTGGCTTCCTGGCTTGTTATATCTCAGGCTCTCTGGCTTCCTGGCTTGTCATATCTCAGGCTCTCTGTCTTCCTGGCTCGTCATATCTCAGGCTCTCTGGCTTCCTGGCTTGTTATATCTCAGGCTCTCTGGCTTCCTGGCTTGTCATATCTCAGGCTTTCTGGCTTCCTGGCTTGTCATATCTCAGGCTCTCTGGCTTCCTGGCTCGTCATATCTCAGGCTCTCTGGCTTCCTGGCTCGTCATATCTCAGGCTCTCTGGCTTCCTGGCTTGTCATATCTCAGGCTCTCTGGCTTCCTGGCTCGTCATATCTCAGGCTCTCTGGCTTCCTGGCTCGTCATATCTCAGGCTCTCTGGCTTCCTGGCTTGTTATATCTCAGGCTTTCTGGCTTCCTGGCTTGTCATATCTCAGGCTCTCTGGCTTCCTGGCTTGTTATATCTCAGGCTCTCTGGCTTCCTGGCTTGTCATATCTCAGGCTTTCTGGCTTCCTGGCTTGTCATATCTCAGGCTCTCTGGCTTCCTGGCTCGTCATATCTCAGGCTCTCTGGCTTCCTGGCTTGTTATATCTCAGGCTCTCTGGCTTCCTGGCTTGTTATATCTCAGGCTCTCTGGCTTCCTGGCTTGTTATATCTCAGGCTCTCTGTCTTCCTGGCTTGTTATATCTCAGGCTCTCTGGCTTCCTGGCTCGTCATATCTCAGGCTCTCTGGCTTCCTGGCTCGTCATATCTCAGACTCTCTGGCTTCCTGGCTCGTCATATCTCAGGCTCTCTGGCTTCCTGGCTTGTCATATCAGGCACTTTAGCTTCCTATCCATCAGGCTTCCAGCTTTATGTTTCCGTTTATGGGTTTGTCTCATTCGTAATTCTTCTCTCTCCTCATATGCATCTTCCTATTCTTGATACATTTATGCATCATGAATATATGTATGTTGTGGTCCTACCCATAAATGGTACTGTCCTCCAAATCATATTAGAGGGGTTAGTGTAGCGTGTCTCTCTCTCTCTCTTTCTCTCTCTCTCCGAGCACTACCATAAACTGGAAAAGTATTCACAAATATTCACAAAACACAAGAAACATTCACAAACAACAGGAAACACACACAAACAACAACAAATATCCACAAACAAAAACAAACAGAAACAAACAACAAACACCGAACACCCATAAACAACAACAAACACGCACAAACAACATTAAATACCCACAAACACCTCCCCATGACAACCAGACAGATTCTACTCTACATATCAACGTTATCGCAACAATATTCATCGGAGCAATTTAATCAATCACGTCTGAGCTGCCTGCGCCCTGATGCCTATCCGTCAAGGCTCGTCACGCACTTAATACTCTGCTGATTTGTCGTTATTTGGCCTCTAAGTGACGCCTCGACGACAGGACATGGGGTGGGGGTGTAGAGAGAGGGATGGAGTGGAAGGGGTTGACGAAAGGGAGGGGGAGATGAGGGAGAGGAGAGGTGGGCTAGGGACGGGTGAAGTTGGACTGGAGGGACAAGGGAGGGATGGAGTGAGAGAGGTTAGTTAAGGAGACGGGGTTTGAGGGATAGAGGTGGAGTAGTAGAGAGGTGTGTGTGTGTGTGTGTGTGTGTGTGTGTGTGTGTGTGTGTGTGTGTGTGATATTTACGTGTGATATTAAAAACGAAACAAATGTTACTAAGACACGATATAAAGCAAGATTTAATTTATCTAATGTATGCTAATGGATGAGTCGCTAAACATTTTTAATACAAGTACTGTAATCAGTGATGCCAGTAAGTATATATAATCCACATAATATTACACATAAAAGCGAGTGACCTCAGTTCCCATAATCCATTTTATTTATGAATTCAACACATTTAGTGGTATAGGTGATATGCTGCAGGGTAAAAAATTTATCATAGAAATATATATATATATAAAGCTATTTCATGAGTGATTTTCTGTTTGTGTGTTCATCCTTGTGTCTGTTTGTGCGTTTCTTCTTGTGTTTCTCGGTATATTTTCCTCCTTGTGTCTCCAGTTATAACAGTCTGTAAATACTCGCCTAAACTGAGTTACAAATATATTTACATTCTATATGAGTTAATGGTATAACATTCACATGCAACAACAAGCAATATAAGGTCAAATACAACTAATAATCTCTTAGAAGTATCACAGCTTAAAGAATCCCGTCCAAATACAATGATTTACGATCCCAAGCTAAAGAAACACCTGGACGTAAAACTAAACTATATGATAAGAAACGTAGACTAAAGGAATAAAAAGAAAATAATATTAAATAAACCTAAAACGTGAGGATAAAACATGTCGGGGTTCAATGAATAAGAAAATTAGGTTCATTGACTACTCCAGAACACAAGGTAGAATATTCTAAACTGTTGTCAGACGTAGACGAAAGTTTGCTTGACTCCTGTTAAGGCTTAGGGTAAGTTTTCTGGCTCAGGAGCAGCCAATGTAAAGTTTAGTGAATTCGTAGAGGCTTAGAGGAAAGTTGGTTTAAAGTTTGAGGCGGCGTAAGTAACGTTTACTTGGTTCTTGCGGGAGTCCAGGTCAAGTTGATGATCGATGTAGTTGATGCCGGGAGAAACACCGTCAAGTATATTTATACCTGTTCAGAAAACTGTACGACGGAAAGAGTAAATTTAAATCTCTATAATATAATAATCATATCAATACTACTACTACTAACAACAACAACAAAGACAACAACAACAGTAATAATAATAATAATGATATTCTCCACTACCACTACAGGTTACCTACAGTATGTATTAGATATAGATATATATGATTTTTTTTGCACTTTCTTTTTCCTTCTATGCAATTGTTTACTCCTCTCTTCAATGTGTTGGCTTCATTACTTTCTTACTAATATTTTTTTTTTACTCTCATCGGTATATATTTGTGTACAGTCATTTTATTATACACTAAACATCACTCTCTGTAGATGTAGAGAATATATTTATTTCGTTTGTCATTTTATTCCGTCTGTATAATTGCTTATGTCTGTATGTCTTTTTTTTTTCTTTCTCTCTCATGGGAAATGTATCAGTTAGAACAATCTTTCTAAATAAATGTACATGTGTCTCTATTCTTGTTTCATGATCAGACAGTCGTTCATTTTTTTGCCTGCCGTTAGTCTTTGATCTCTAATCACAATAAATTTTCCCCATCAGAAGAAAAAAAAACACACACACACACAAGCACTAACCAACAGGATAATTTTTTCAACGAATTTCATCAAAACACCATCGCTCGTGTTTCCAAAAATGTGTCATTACTTTACTTAACTCTCTCGTCCTTAAAAGGTAAAAATCATATACAAGACTCCATAATAACCGAACGAAAGGTATTGAAGTTGAACGATGACCTGGATACCTGTTTGAGTCGAGCATTAGTGAACCACATGGTGAAATGAAGCTCTCAGTCATAAAGGCTTCGACAAACACACAAGTCAGGGAGAAGCTTCTTTTTTTTTTTAGAGGGAATTATTATTAGGCTTCATGTATGCCAATATTAATACATATTGTAGTTCTGTGTTAATGGTGATTTTAATCGGATTATTTTTGTTGTGACTATAACTTATGTTCTCAATAGGTGTGTGTGTGTGTGTGTGTGTGTGTGTGTGTGTGTGTGTGTGTGTGTGTTTGCGCTTATCTGGGTACCTGGATAGCCTACTCACCTGCTTATTATAAATATTAGCCAGGTTATCAAAGGTTGCACAATACATACAGTACATTATCTACAAAAAAATATATACTCCGAATAACATTACAGCGGCAAATTACCTAGATCAGCAAGTCATTAATACGGCATATCGTAATACCTCAATTTCCTTTTCACAATAGAACAAAACATTCCTAGTTGATAATTAAGCCAAACTCTGTTAATGACTTCATTTAACAAAAGTACAAAGGCATCAAACACCGTAATTACCGACGATTTGATTTGGGTGATCTGTGGAGTAACACGAAAAGATGAAGTTTGAAAGCTGATTAGTTTATTTTTCCAGAGACCAATTACCACTAATCTGTCGGTGGAAAAAAAGCATTATAAATATTATACGTCTAATTAATGATTATAACCAAGTGATGTTTTACTAAAAAATAACCAATTTATATTATTTCTTTAAGGAAAATACCAGATTTAAATTGATCTCTAAACGAAAATGATCAGTTTGTGTTGACATAAAAATAAAAAAATAAAATTTAAATTGATTTATAATGGAAAATGACCATATTGAAACGTGACTGATTTAGGTAATATTATCCATCCTTCTTCTTCTTCATTATCTTCTGTTTCTATACATTATGTACTTATTCCACCTATGTGTCTCTTCCTTTATTAATGTTGCTCTTCCTCCTACTACAACCCTTCATCATCACCACAACCACCACTCGTCACCACCACGACCACTCATCACCACCACCCCGACTACTCTTCACAACCTCAACTATCACTCACTATCCTCATCCTTTACCACCACTATCCACAACCTTCACCACTACCACCATCATCATCATCATCATCTCCCCTCACAATCATCACCACCTCTCACCACCAATCCTCACCACCAATCCTCACCAACTTCACCACTACCACGTCACGTATGCAAACATAATCCCCAAACTTAATACATTCCCCTGGGCTGGTGAGAAATAATTTACATATTACCTTGGTTCAAAATATCATTATAACTTAACAATTGGAGATATTAGCTGTGAATCTCCTCTACAAAATACAGTCAAAATATATAATACTTTTTCTTCGGATTAAATTACGAAGGTTTTGTACATCATGTATTAATAAATTCCGTATTATACCCATTCGTGTTTGAGATTAGTTTTATACAGTATATTATGCCATTTTTTTTTATGAGTGTATGTTTGACACTAACTCCGAGGCATTCCTATGAGTTTTAATTAACACTATCACAGTAATCTATAGTTATATATGTATCTAATGACATATTTATCCATTTATCTTCCTTACATATATTTATCTATTTATCTATATATATTTCTGTCTCTCATTTTTCTCTCTGTCTCCCGGGCTATATTCTCGGTGTATTTCTCTATCTCTTCTTTCATCACTGATAGATAATGAACTATGCATTACGTTTATCTTTATCTCTTTCTCTTTCTCCATATTTCGTCTGTCAATCTGCCAGTTTGTCCGTCCGTCCGTCCGTCTCTTCTTCCGTCCTAGCCCCCCCCCCTCTCTCTCTCTCTCTCTCACACATACCCCAGCCGTCACCTGAGCCATAAACTTCTTACTGTGTGTGTCCCAATATGGGTAAAGAAGAGCATTGTTATGAGGGGCTATAAGGAGGGAGGAGAGGAGGGAGTGATGTTATGAGGCGCTGGAGGGTGAGAGAAGATGAGTGGGGTGAGGGGAGGTGAGAGGATGTGAGGAGGGAGAGAGAAGGGGTAATGTAGTGGGGGAGAGGCGGGGAGGGGAGGTGAGAGGATGTGAGGAGGGAGAGCGAAGGGGTAATGTAGTGGGGGAGAGGAGGGGAGGGGAGAGGATGTGAGGAGGGAGAGAGAAGGGGTAATGTAGTGGGGGAGAGGAGGGGAGGGGAGGGGAGGGGATGTGAGGAGGGAGAGAGAAGGGGTAATGTAGTGGGGGAGAGGCGGGGAGGGGAGGGGGTATGTCATATTATAGGGCTCTGGGAGATGATGGGGCGATACTAAGAGATGAGGAGGGAGAGGGAGAGCGGGAAATTAAGGGAAATGAGGAAAATAAGGACCCCCAGAGTGCCAGAGTCATGACCCTAGAGTGCGAGTGACATGACTTTAGAGCACCAGAGACATGACTACAAAGTGCCCGGAATATGACCTTAGAGTCCCAGGGAAGAATTTTTACGAGGTGATGAAGCTGGGTGTTGTTTGTTTACATGTGGGGTCACGTGGTAGTAAGTGGTGGTTGTTATGGGTCATTCTAGCTTACGAGGGGATGGGTCAACGACGGTGGTGGTGGAGAGGGTTCAGTGGTACTCTCTCATGATGGTTCAGAATGTCCAAAGCACCATTTTTTTTTTTTTTTTTTTGCGGGAAAGGTTCAATTTTGGCTTTAGTGGAGGTTGATCAATTGTCTCGATTTGTTGGTTCTTGAGAGTCTTATGGAGTTTTATTTCTATCGATTCTAAGGTTCAGATTGGAGAGGTTTTCGTTATAGGGGTTCAATGTTTTCTTTCTTAAGCCCAGTGTTAATTTAATTCAGGTCTCTCCTCGCATTCTCTTTCCTTCACTCTTCACCTCCGTTTGTTTTTTTCATCTACCTCTCTCTCCTTTCTTGTGTCTCCTCCTCCCACTTCCCTTCCACTTCAACCTCCCCTATTCCCTCCTTTACAATCCTTCCATCAATCCTCATTCCCCCTTCAATCTGCTCTTCTTCCCTTCATTCCCACTTCCTCTCTTCCTCCTCCCACACGCAACTCCTCTCTCCTTCCACAACCTACCTACCCCCCTATCTTCCTCTCCTCCCCACACCCCACCTACTCCTCTCTCCCTCCTCTCCTCCTCCAGACACCCTACCTCTTCCCTCCTCCCCACCCGCCCTTAATCATCCTTTGGGAGGAGCTTACTTTTGAAGATTCGTCTATCAAGTTTAATGGCTGTTCTTAATTAGCCACAGTTGACTCTCACAAGCCGCAAGGTCCATCAGAAACTCCCGATACTTTGGTGGACTTACTCGCCTGAACCACCGACCGGATTGTCAGAAGTCCGCGCGTAAACTTTTTCCAACCTAACCTAACCTAACCTAATCCTAACCTATCCTAAGCTAACCTATCCTAACCTAACCTAACCTAACCTAACCTAACCTAACTCGGGATGTGAGAAGGTATCGGGATGTTTCACTTTGGCTACGACTCAGAGTTTGTGGCGGATGTGTAGAGAAATTATAATGGTTTAAGTGTTGGTGATGTGTTTGTTTCTCAGTCATAAGGATAAATTTATTCATTGTACGTACTATAACCTTACCTAACCTAACCTTACCTTACCTTACCTAACCTAACCTAACCTTACCTTACCTAACCTAACCTAACCTAACCTAACCTTACCTAACCTAGCCTCGCCTCGCCTTTGTTCCTCAGTCATAGATAAATGGTTGCCCCTCGTGGAAGGAGGAAGGCCGGCCCGAGGGCCACTTAGGCGTGAATTTCTTTAAGGTTTAGAAACTGTCGCCAACACAACAACCACACCCTGAGTTAACGGGCTGCATGACACAGTGTCAAGGAATAGTCCGAGAAGACCGGACAATTCGTCAATTGCACTGGCTAACCATTACCCCGGAATACGATCCGCAAATCTATTAACATCCAGGTTCTCAATTACTGCTGGGTAGACATATGCAAATGGCGCAAAGAAACTTGCCCATAGTCTCACCCTGCCCGGGGATCGAACACGGGTCCGCTTGCTTGCGTGGCGAGCATGCTGACCATTATACATACATACACACCGACACATTAAATCCCAAAAGACCGGACAACTCGCCAGCTGAACACCTTCCCATAATCAGAAAAAAACATATGTATCTCTTAACTAAAAACACACATGTATCCCTTTACCAAGTGTTTGCCGGCCAAGAGATACTGCAGGGCGTGTGGCTAAGAGGTAAACCAAGTGATTGGCTGCCGAGTAAACCAAGTGTTTGCAAACAAGAGATATTGCAGGAGTGAGGCTAAGGGTTCGTTTACACGACCAGTTACCAAGTAGATTTTTTTTTTAGATTGCCCCAGAGGGGGCTAGTTTATTGGGCACCACCTTACATCCTGTGCAAGGTGAAGCGCGGAAGCGTTTACAGCGCCCAGCTGGGAAGCATGCTTAGTTCATGCTTGCCTTTATGACTCATGCATTAAGGGCGTAAGAGCCTGAAGGGTCATGGGTTTTGTCAGCAAGTTACATAGTGGCAGAATGATGAGCGTGTGGGAGGAAAATTCCCGGTACAATCCACCTGTTTATGGCAAAGCGTGGCAGGTCCGCGTATAGTGGTCGAGCACGCTTCGTGTCAGTGGCGAAACATGGGGTCGGAGCAGGGTACTGACCACTGTTTAGTGGACTGCGTGATTACACGGAACTGCCACACACTCGTCTGCACTAGCCCCAGACTTCATCGATGCGGCTATCATTTTCAGCTCCTTTCTGCACTAACTGCGTAATGTGTGTATTTTCTTCTTGACAATATCAAGTGTGCACATAGGATTTACATTTTTCACGTAATTATACAGTTCCCCATTAGCTTTATATTTTTCGTTTCTATTTATGTATCCATCACTTCTGACCTGCCATAGACATGGCCGGTCCCTATACAGTTCAATAAGTTGTAACGTTAACGTCTTTGTCCACACAAATGGTGGCCTTGACTCCTGAGGGTCACTGGTGGGAGGTGTCGGTGACGGCAAAACGTCCATCGTTGCTTTTAACTTGCGCGTCTGTGTGGTGTGGCAGGGACCCACGTAGGTGGCCACGGAACTATATTAGGCTCCCACATGTAACTGCCCGGGAAGGGTTGGTGGTTCAGTGTTGCCGTCTACACGATCACTGCCCGAGCACAACTTCGTTACCATGCTTCGAAAACATGCTCCGAGACTGATCGTGTAAACGAGCCCTAAGAGGTAAACCAAGTGATTGGCGGCCGAGCAAACCAAGTGTTTGCCGGCCAAGAGATACTGCAGGGCGTGAGGCCAAGAGGTAAACCAAGTGATTGGCGGCCAAGAGATACTGCAGGGCGTGAGGCCAAGAGGTAAACCAAGTGATAAGTGATTGGCGGCCAAGAGATACTGCAGGGCGTGAGGCCAAGAGGTAAACCAAGTGATTGGCGGTCAAGAGATACTGCAGGGCGTGAGGCCAAGAGGTAAACCAAGTGATTGGCGGTCAAGCAAACCAAGTGTTTGCCGTCTAGTTTGTTTATTTATTTATTTATTTATTTATTTATTTACTTACTAGCAGAATCGCCACCTTCCGGGAGGCTCATCGGCTAGGCAACGGTAGGACGCCACCCTCTGGGAGGCTCCACATTGTCTCACTGTTCAGTCCCCAAAACTTCTTCTTCCATCAATAGTTCATTAACGGTGTATGTAAGTTCCACCATGTTTTTCACTACAACGGTACAGCAAAGTATATTTTTTTAGCATTAAACTGTTATTATTTTATTGTCTAATCATCACTACATATAACACCACCCATCATCACTACAGATCGGTAAAGTAGTTTCCGAGATTCTCGTGCGGACACACACACAAACACACACACACACACACACACACAAACACACAGACATACTTCTTTGTTTTATATATATATAAAGATTGTTTGTTGTCAGTAAGGTAATGTTTGGCTGGACAGGGGTGAAATAAAACCACTGTAGAAGGACTGATCTAACCTAACCTAACCTAACCTAATGCTCAAATCCCATACTGTATTCTACTCGCTCAAACCATCACGGCTTCCAGCCAAACTCATAAATACCTCCCACATCCCTTACAAACCCCTCATTCCCCCAAATAACACCGCCCCCCCCCCCTCCTCTCTCCCCATATTCACAGCATCGCCTCATAGAAAACGAATATTGGCAACGCACCCAAACATATTATGGATGAGAAAGGGACCCAGCGATTAGCTAATATATTTCGGCTTCTTACAATCGTCCTGACGGGAATGACTGATGAGGGATTCGGTTATGGGATTAGGAGATGTTGTCCCAGTAGGATTAGGGGATAAAATTGTATTGATTTACATAATTTAGCGGATATGAGCTCCCCCCCCCCCCCCCCCCCCCCACCTCTTGTGGCACATTCACGGGAAACGACTCGGTAATCAATGGATGGAAGGGGAGAGCTGAGGGTGGGGGGAATATCTGTATATATTGGTTTGGTTAGGTTAGGTTGGTTCCATCCTCACTATCTTGTTCTTTAGTATTAATATAATAAAAGTAAATATATTGGATCCTGTTTATTTAATACTGCGCTGTATTTTATCTTAACTAATACATTATATACGAGGTATTTCCCAAGTACCACAGTTCATCTAAAAAAAGTTTTGTAGAATATATGAGAAAAGTATATTATATATTAGAACAATATATTATGCCTCAAAGAATGTATTGTGTCCTAAGGGACGTATTTTACCTCAAAGGATATACAGTAAACGATATATCAAGGCATACATTACATTACTCTCAGGGTTACACATCGAGTATAACTTCACTGATCGTTCTTGTGGGTCTCAACAAACTGTGACAGTATTTCAAGGCATTAAATTAGCATGGAAATCTCGACCAGAAGGACACACACGGCCGTCACCACAAACACACCTTCATTAAATTCACTGAAGTTGACAATTCACCTTTTGTGGCTCGAGTTTCTGGGGTCATGTGCTGGATTATACAAGGGTTTGTGGTCGTGAATGACGTACGTGTGTGTGTGTGTGTGTGTGTGTGTGTGTGCTCTACAATGAACTAGAGAAGGTACACATGACTCTGTGTCCCCTGAAGGGCGATATAACTGACAGAGTGAAATATGGTCCAGCTAAACTTACCCGGAACAACGTGGTAAAAGACAAATGAAAATGCATAATTTAGTTTCCTAGAAAATATAGAGTGGTTGAAAGCCCTACATTCATCAAGTGATAATATGTATGTAGAGAGAAAGACGCGAAAGGGAAGGTAATTCATATAACGAGATATAGAAGGAATAAAGTGAGGGAATGATGATGAAATTCGTCTAAAGGGAACTTGTAAACAGTACGGCGGTGAAGTAAGATGAAAAGCGAGAGCCTGATGCCACACCTTGTCAAAAACTTCAGTAACACAAAATACAAAAAGATATGATTCCCTGAAACTATCAAGAACACGGTCCAGGTATTGATCAACAAACCATAGAGAGTCTGTGAGAGAACGGCTGGAATGGAAATCATATTGGGTTCTTGGTGGATCTCAGAGTTGTTCCTGTATGACACATTGTTAGGTAAACTAGGGCACGAACAAATGACCCTTAGGAGAGGAGACGAGTGTTGTATCAGCCACCGCACTAAATGAAAGACGATATAAATAGTAAAATTCATAGAAGGAGCATTTTTTTTTTAGTAAGATAAGTGGGATACCTTCAGTTCCTGCGAGTTTATATGAGAATAAAACGGAAAGAGCAGAAAACACGAAACGAGTGTAAAATTTAGGTGGTGGTGCAAGGTGGGCAGAATTTGGTGTAGGTGCTGAGTGGATGTTGTTACCAAGATCAAGGGTTGAATTCTGTGTAAAAATGGAACCTAGAAGACCAGCTTTATACTTGGTTGTGGTGGTTGTGGCAGGATCAGGTAGTTGTGTAGGTGGTATCAGGGTATTTTAAAAGCGTTTTGACTAATGACTAAAACGATATCCTCCTCATGGGTTCACAGTGACCTTTTTTTTTTTTTTTTTTTTTTGGTGTGAGAGTTTCTTGTCTTATTTTATATTTATTGATAATCTTTGTCAACCTACGTCTATCTCTGTTTACTTGTTCATCTATCTCTCCCTCTCTCTCCCTCCTCCGTCCCCCACACACCATCTCACCCCTTTAATCCAATAACCCATATACAGTCACATATAAAACAACCTCCTCATCCATTCACATTCTCTCGTCCAAACCCTCTCTCTTTTTCTCTCTCTCTCACTCTCTCTCTCTCTCTCTCTCTGGCACTCACTAACCGACTCTGCTTCCTAGTGCCAATATCCAGTACCACACGAGGCAGTGAGGACCACCGGCACATGGTCCTGGGTGCCACATGAGCTGGCATTAGCAGACATGGCATTAGCATAATCGGGGAGACAGCGCGGGCCAGGGTCTTATGCCTGTGTGGAATGGTGAGGATTTGTGTGGTGCCCCTCACGCTGACTACTTCCTCCTCCTCCTCCTCCTCCTACTCCAACTCCTCCCCTCCCCCTCCTCCTCCTTCTTCCCCTCCTCCTATTCCTCCATCAAGCAGCTGCTGTTGGGAGTCAGCAGAAACAGCAACAACAATAACAGGGGAAGCTGTTGCCGAATGTCTGTATGCCTGTGTTCGTGTTAGTTTTTTCAGTGAAGGAGTGGAGATTAGTGTGGTGTGCCTCCTCCTGGGGTTACTTGCTACCGTCTGTGTGTGTGTGTGTGTTAACGTTTGTCGGGGTAGTGCTCTGTCAGGGTGCATGTCCACGTCTGTGTTTATAGTCTCTCTCTCTCTCTCTCTCTCTCCTAGCCAACGAATTCATCGCCTCATTTTCATACAAGCCAAGATATGCTAATCTGGTCTTTATTCTCAGGATGTACAAGGACAAGGAAGGTAATTCTGTCCTTTATTCCCAGGACGAACAGGAGCGAGAGATAAACAACGCCCCTCATTTGTAACAGCTGATCTTTCTCTTCTTTTTTATTCCCAGGATGAACAATGGGGGTGGGACTTGATATTTTTCCCACTGACATGAACAACTGTGGGGAGGATTGTAGTGTTTCAAGGTGGATAAGAGAATGGTTTGGAAATTTGTATTGGTGGGCAAGAAATATTAATTAAACAGGATAATTATCTCCACACATCCCTCCCCCTCCAAACACCCCTCCCCCTCCACACCCCATCCCCTCCACACACACCCCCTCCACACACACCCCCTCCACACACACACTCCCACTATACACACCCCCTCCACACACACCCCTCCTCCTCCACACACACACACACACACTCTACACACCCCCTCCACACACACCCCTCCTCCTCCACACACACACACCCTCCCCTCCACACACACCCCCACTATACACACCCCCTCCACACACACCCCCTCCACACATACCCCTCCCCCTCCACACACACACAGTCCCCTCCACACACACCCCCACTATACACACCCCCACTATACACACCCCCTCCACACACACACCCCCTCCACACATACCCCCTCCGCACACCCTCCCCTCCACACTCACCCTCCCCTCCACATAACTGTCCTCTTCCACAAACTCCTGGAAACAGTGTCATGGACGGCTCCAGGCACCCAGATTACCACTGATTACCTCCTCCAGGTCAGGAATAGTGCCAGGACCTCCTCCAGGTTAGGAATAGTGCCAGGACCTCCTCCAGGTTAGGAATAATGCCAGGGCCTCCTCCAGATTAGTAATGGTGCCACTGTCTCCTCAAGGTTAGGAATGGTGCCACCGATAATGTTTACTCCCGGCAAGATAATCCTCATATCTATGAACCCATCCCCTGACCCCAGCGGCTAACACACGCCACGTACTACAACTTACACACGTCATCCACTTCTCTCGCACGCCACCCACGCCTCTCGCACACCATGCCATCTATACCTCTCGCACGCCTCACCACCTATCGCCTCTCGCACACCACGCCACCCACGCCTCTCGCACACCATGCCATCTATACCTCTCGCACGCCTCACCACCCACGCCTCTCGCACGTACACCACGCCACCCACGCCTCTCGCACGTACACCACGCCACCCACGCCTCTCGCACACCACCTACTGTACCTCTCACACACCACCTACACATCATGCACGCCATCTACGCCTCTCACACAACCACCTACACCTCATGCACGCCACCTACGTGTCTTGCACGCCACCTACGTCCACTTTTTAATGCGAGAACATTTTTCAATGAAAGATCTTTCCAGTGAGGTTTTGATTTCCTCTATACGTTCAGTTGAGTATATTACCTGTAACACACACACACACACACACACACACACACACACACACACACACACACACAAGAAGACAGACTCACAGACAAGCAGACAGATAGACATATCGACAATCAGTTTTATTCATATAGAATCCTAGGATGAACAAGGATTAGGTGAAATTCTCTTTTAATTCGTAAGAAGGACAAGAGCGACGACCTGCTAATATGGCCTTCTTTTTTGACAGGATGAACGAGGAACATGGAGGGGTTCTGCTAATATAGCCTTTTACTCCCAGGATGAACAAAGGAAAGGTAAAAGTAGAGTTCTCATTTGTCGTAGTTGTTCTCTCCTCTTCCTCTTCTTCGAGACTTGGAAGGATAGTCAGGGAGAGAAGGGAAGGAGAAACGGGAGAGAAAACAGGAGAGATGGAAGAACAGAAGAGAAGGAAGAAACAGGAGAAAGAAAAGGAGGCGAAGGAGAAAGAGTGATGAATGGAAGGGAAGAAAGGTGAAGGAAGGCGGATGGAGAGGGAAGAAGGGAAATAGGAGAAGGAGAACAAAGAATAAATGAGGAGTGAAGGAAGACTTGGAGTAATATGAAGAGTGAGGAAATAAAAGAAGAGAGGGGACGTAAGGAATGTGAAGGAGGGAGGATTGGTGACAAGAGGAAGAGGAAGAGGAGAGGTCACGAGAGAAGAGGAAGGAGAGGATGAGGACGAAATGAGGAGTCACTAGAGAGGTAGGAGAAAAAGAGGAGGTATAGGGGAAAGAAGAAGAGGTGGTAAGGAGGAAGAGGAGGAGGAGGAGGAGGAGGAGGAGGAGGAGGAGGAGGAGGAGGAGGGGGAGGAGGAGGAGAGGTTAGGTGGGTGAGTGAGGGATTATAGATGGATATAGAGAAGATAGAAAGAAGGAGAGATGATGGAGAGGAAGACAGTAAGAAGGAGGTGGGGAGGGGAGGAAGGAGTTGTGGGAAGGGGAAGGTGAGGAGAGGTAAGGAGAGAGTGAAGGGAGGGTGAAGGAAGATGAGGGGAGAGTGAGAGGAGGGTGAGGGAAGATGAGGAGAGAGTGAGAAGAGGGTGAAGAGAGGGTGGGGGAAGATGAGGGGAGAGTTAGGGGAGGGTGAAGGGAGGGTGAAGGAAGACGAGGGGAGAGTGAGGGGAGGGTGAGGGAAGATGAGGAGAGAGTAAGAGGAGGGTGAAGGGAGGGTGAAGGAAGACGAGGGGAGAGTGAGGGGAGGGTGAAGGAAGATGAGGAGAGAGTGAGAGGAGGGTGAAGGGAGGGTGAAGGAAGATGAGGGGAGTTAGGGGAGGGTGAAGGAAGACGAGGGGAGAGTGAGGGGAGGGTGAAGGGAGGGTGAGCGGAGGGTTGATGGTGTCGTTGGGTAACATCTGGGTTGACTAATACTTTTTGCACTACACTCGTTCGTCCCCTCTCTTCTGCCTTACCCTCACCTTTACCTAAATATCCCCTTATATTTCTTAAATTACGCTCAATCTTGCTAAAATTTTCCCTCCCTTCGTCAAAATTTCCAATCACGTTGAAATACTCCTAATATTCTCCCCCCCCCCCCTTCCTCCCTCTTCCCTACTCCACACCCCTCCATTTCTCTCTCCCCTGCCCATCTCCTCCCTCTCCCATCCCTCAGAAGCAGCAGACCCCCACAGGGCATTTCGGTGTTTCCCCAAATTTCAACATTCCAAAATTAGTTGTGATTAACGAATATTTTATGTACGTAGCGACACACTAAGGCATAAATTTAATAAATGAATATGAATTTACATATTTTATCACGTAAGGACTAACTGAATGAATCACCTTGACAGCTTTTTATATGTGTTCACTGAAGCTTTCTATGTAATAATCTGTTCAGTTATCTATGTATCTGTATCTTCATTCTATTTATCTATATTTCATCTCTCTATCTATTCATTTATCTTGTTATTATATTCATTCATCAGATTATCTCCCTTCCCTCTTCCTCCTTCCCTCCCTTGTACCTTTCACACCTATTCTCTCCACCCATCTACAAATCCTTCCCTTCCATACTCTTACTTTCATAACTACCCTTTAATCTCTCTTTTTCTCCCCCCCCCCCCTCTATTTTTTCCTTCCCTTAACCATCTCCCTCCCCTCACACCCCTTACAAGTTCTCTCCCTTCTCCCCTCCTTTCTCCTCCCCCACTTTCCCTTCCCTGTTTCCTCCCTCCTCCCCCATTTGACCTCCCTCCATGTCTCCCACTCTACCCCTCTCCCCAACAAGAGTGTAATATGTGTGATCATATAGTGTGCGTTAATGTGTGGGTGTGTGGGGGTGAAGGGCGGACGGGTGTGGTGGAGGCCGGGTGGGTGTGGTGGAGGGCAGGAATGGAGTGGGGGAGGGGGGTTTGCGCCACAAGCGTGATAATGGAGCAGCAGATGTTGGGGTTGTGATGGCGCAGGGAGTGAGGCAAGCTGTTCAGGCGCAAGCAGTGGCTGGCTGCGTCATGGACAGAGACGCTGGAGGGGAACATTACGACGCTGATGTATTTATATGCAAATGAGTTCTGACCCGACCAGCGCCGGATTTGTGTAATGGCGGATAGTGTTTGTGATGGTGTGTATAATATATATAATATAATATATATATATATATATATATATATATATATATATATATATATATATATATATATATATATATATATATATTAAGCAGATTAAATTATAATCCACAGGCACCCAGCGTGTGTAGGCCTACAAGAAGTATCACGTTCTGCTACATAGATCACAGTTCACCACAGCCAATAATGTACTGTACTCCCGTATACCACAGTAGTGAGCATCACCAGAGACGCCAATAACTACCTGGACACACCCTCCGGCCTGACGAGTTACTGTACACCACCTAACATATTGTTCTAACATGTTGTGACTAATACTGGAATAACATTAATATTATTAACATCAGTACCAAATATACGTTTTATACATACTGTCAACAAAAAAGCCATTGGTGTTATAGATGTTAGGTGAATAATATTACTGTATATGTAAGACTTAATGTATCACATCCCTCAGTTCATTGCGGCTGGATGACATGACTGGTCCCCTGTTTAAAGGTCATCACTGCTCACTGCTCACCCCTCACAAGATTAATTCAGTTTTTCTACTAGCAGTTTAAGACAGAATATTTTTTATAATATATTGTTTCAACATTAATTTATATATTTTTACCTTGATAAATGTGTGTGTGTGTGTGTGTGTGTTATAATAATAATAATAAACGGTTTATTAACAGAGTTGCAGCCAGTGGCTGAAAATTTACAGACTTACATTTGATTTAGACATAATGATATAATATGCATTGAATATATTTACAGGGCTGTACAGTACATAAATCAGGAGTTGTTTATTATTTTAACAATAGATGGGATGGTGCTATTCTTATATCTATCGGTGCGGGCTCTTAAGGGCTGAATTTTGTTGTAGTGCCGGACTGCGCGAGTTGGGTGGGGGGCTGCAGGTGGCAGGAGGTGGCGATGGCGATGGTGGTGCAGTAGTCCACTGCCAAATCTTTCCAGTGCTTGGTGGTGGAGGTCACTGAGGGATGGCATTTCCAGGGTGGAGAGAGTGTGTGTGTGAGTGTGTGTGAGTGTGTGTGTGTGTGTGAGTGTGTGTGTGAGTGTGTGTGTGTATGTGTGTGTGTGTGTGTGTGTGTGTGTGTGTGTGTGTGTGTGTGTGTAAATACATAAGAGGGGCCTGTGGTGTAATGGTCAGCATCCTCACCTCGCAAGTGAGTGGATACGGGTTCCATCGCCAGGCAGGGTGAAACTATGGGCAAGTTTCTTTACGCCATTTGCCTCTGTCTACACAGCAGTAATTGGGAACCTGGATGTTAATCGATTTGCGAATCGTATAACGGGGTAATGGTTAGCCAGTGCAGTTGTCCGGTCTTCTCGGACTATTCCTTGACACTGGGTCATGCAACTCGTTAACTCAAGGTATGATTGTTGTGTTGGCGACAGCTTCTACACCTTAAACAAATTCACGCCTAGGTGGCCCTTGGGCCAGCCATCCTCGTTATGTTTTCTGTCTGTCCTATTCTTTTTGTTATTTGCTTTCTAATTATATCTTTTCTTCTCTTTTCTCTTTTTGTTATATTTCACTGTCTATCTTAAAATCTTCTTATTACACACCAGACCGAAATATATCAGACTGAAATATATCACAGACTGAAATATATCAGAGACCGAAATATATATCCCCGACTAAATCTCTTAGAGACTAATTGGCTTCGTAACTCAGTGGTTAGTTTACAGTGAGGAGTTAAAGACGTGGAAAGAAAGGAAATGAGAATAAAACTTCAACATCATGTGTTCGTTTACACAGGGAGGCTTACAGGTGTGTGTGGGAGTAGTGGTCAGAGAGAGAGAGAGAGAGAGAGAGAGAGAGAGAGAGAGAGAGAGAGAGAGAGAGAGAGAGAGAGAGAGAGAGAGAGAGAGAGAGAGAGAGAGAGAGAGAGAGATAAGTTGGAAAGAGAGTAGGGAGGAAAAAGTTGGAGAAAGAGTGAGAGAGGGAGAAGGAGGAGAGAGGGAGGGGAAAGTTGGGGAGAAAGAGAGAGAGAGAGAAAAAGATGCAAAAATGAATTGAAGGGAGAGATTAGATAGAGAGGAAGGAAGAGATACGAGAGAGAGAGAGAGATTATAAGAGGAAAAGAGAGGAGAGGAAAGAAGAGGGAGAGTTATAAAGAAAGGGAAAGAAAAACCAGAATAAGGGAGACGCGATGAAGGAAACAGAAGGAGAATGGGGAAGGAGAGATAGTGTGAGAGGTGAGAGATCAATAGGGAGGTGAAAAACAACAACAGCAACAACAAGAAATAAACAGAATAAAAACAACAACAACAACAACAACAAAAATAAGAGGTAATTCAAGAAAGCAGAATAGGCATAATAGGCAAAGTAACTCTTGTATAAATTTGATATTATCCAGGACCCAATTTCAATGCATAAATCATACTTAATTAGATTTCCAATTTCAATAACACCGTATCCGATTCTTATTCGAGGAGGGTCTATAATTCACGAGCCAATTAATCTTCAGGTAGATAACCCAATTAAAATCTATTTCCCATATCTGATATACGGAAACGGTTTCTTATCCATTTACACATTGCTAAGTCGTTATCTCTCTATCAGTACAACTCCTACACTGACCTTATTTTATCTCCAGCCCAAGTCAATCTCTCTCTCTCTCTTTCTCTCTCTCTCTCTCTTTCTCTCAGTTCCTCATTATACCAGATATAATGTTTCACAAGTTCAGACCCTTTTCACCTCGTCCTGGGAAAAGTATTCAATGTATTGTAGTCTGAGACTCTTTGCTCGGATATTCCTGGTAAAAATAGCTATAAGCCTGTCAATGTATCTAAAGTCTTAGTTAGATCCTTCTAGGAATAAACAATTATAAGAACTTATTTTAAGCATCTCAGTTAACATAGTTATACTGGAAGAAAAAAATTCCTGGGCTTCTATTCTGGTCGTCATTTTGGAGTCCCTTGATCTAGATCGTCTTAGAAAGACAAGTAGCTTATTCTCTTCATTACGGTGTGTTTTGTTTACATTATGGTGCGTTTTGTTGACATAATGGTGCGATTTGTTGACATAATGGTGCGATTTGTTGACATAATGGTGCGTTTTAAATACCTAATGGTGTGTTTTGTTTACATAATGGTGTGTTTCCCAATGCCTTAACATCTCCTTAATATTTTAAGTGATTAAGAGTATCATATTTTACACACACACACACACACACACACACACACACACACACACACGCTCTCTCTCTTTCTTTCTCCCTTCCTTTAATTAATCTTTATCTTTCTTTCCACTTTTATCTCCTTCTTCCCCCTCTCTTTTGCCTCCAATTTTATGCCTCTTCTTCTCCTCCCCCTTTCCATCTTTCTTTTCCCTTTCCCCTCTCTCCCTTTTCATTTTTCTTCTCCATTCTCCTCTTTCCACCTCCCATCATATTCTTTCCTTTCCCCTTTCTTCCTCTTTCCATCTGTCTTCTTCCCCTCCCTTCTCTTTCCATCTCTCTTCATCCTCTCTCTCTCTCTCCCTTATCTCACCTACTCTCGCCCACATCCTCTATAATTCCGTGTAGGAGGAAGGAGGGATCTTAGTATAATCTCATAGGGGAGTTGTCTATCAGTCTCTAGCCTCATGAGCACAATAAGACTATGTATAACTCTCCAAGGGTTTTATGATGCCAGCCTTCAGTTTCTAGGAGCGAGAGTCTTATTACACGAGTTTTATAATAATACTATGATAGAACTAAGCCGTGAATCTCAAGAATATTATTGCAGCATTTTCCCCAAAGACGTTAATATTGTCACATGTGAGTTTCTGTGAGATGTTATTTTATTATACTCAGAGAGAGGCAAGTCTTTAATTTTTCTCGTAACAAAAAAGGAATAATAATAATAATAATAATAATAATAATAATAATAATAATAATAATAATAATAATAATAATAATAATAATAATATTAATAATAATAATATTAATAATAATACATTTTTATTTTTAAGGACATTTAGATTCAAGAGCATAATACTTCTTTTAGTTAACAAGATATTGACTTAACAAGATCAGAGAGTATAGTAATAATAATTCAATAATATTCTTACAGGATAATAAGACTTCAGCAAAAGGGTCTTGAAAAAACACGTAACAATTCTTTGGCCACAAGTACAAAATAGGAAACACCAAAAGCCTAATGTACTAGAGACTACGTACTATATCAGGGAGAGAGCCGGGATGGGTTGGGGGGAACTCTGCCGTATTATACCTCAAAAAGTTTACTAAGAGCTGAGCCCCTAACGGTGTCAAACCACATAGTGTACTCACCTTCCTTACAAAGTTCTTTCATCGTATCTCAACAGATTTAAGAGTCTTTTCGGGGACTGTGTGTAAAGACATCCTCGACCCACAGAAATGTCTTGAACGAATCTCGTCACCCCGATGGTATTTTGAACATAAACAAGTCGTGTATTCCTAACCATAATAATATTTCATTAACCTCTGATATACCTTGACAGAATATCTTCAAACCAGGAATTATTCTGTGTGTGTGTGTGTGTGTGTGTGTGTGTGTGTGTGTGTGTGTGTGTGTGTGTGTGTTTTAGCCACGGTAAGACTTCACCAACCTAAGAGCTTCTGTCACCGTATAATACTTACCATCCACTGTAATGCCTTGACCACACCTCTTCAAACTCTCTGGGGTCATTCAAAGAACAGTTTTGTTTATCTGCCTCTTGCTCTCTTGGTAGTCGTGGGCGTTTTTCTGGGTTAGCCTTGGCAGAAGGATTCCATTAGCATAATGTAAATGATATCGCCCGGGAGGGACCCAGGGAGGGAGAGTGAGAGAGAGGGAGAGACAAACACATGATATACGTCGCCCAGTGTTTGTGTAGATGTAAGTGATAGTTAGTTAATAATAATAATAATAATAATAATAATAATAATAATAATAATAATAATAATAATAATAATAATAATAATAATAATAACCAGAATATTGACAACACACACACACACACACAGCACTGAGTCTTAGTATAGTGTGATGTTACAGTGAGGCTGTGGCTTCAACAGGTGTATGTATGATATGAAACATAATTTAAGGAAATGCCAACAAGTAGTACGTCAGAGATATGTCGAAATTTGACGCTGTGTGTGTGTGTGTGTGTGTGTGTGTGTGTGTGTGTGTGTGGAGAAAAGAAAGAGAGATAAAGATATAGAAAGAGTTTAGTTTTCCTCTCTCTCTCTCTCTCTCTCTCTCTCTCTCTCTCTCTCTCTCTCTTCATATCATTAATGCCAGTCACTTATGTAAAACAAGTGAACCGTTCCCCCAAAACACCACAAATCTGTAAAATAATTGTAAATCGTTTACATTAGCATAGACGGCACATGTAAGCCACCTGTGTCCTTGTTTACATTGCTTTTGTCGCGTGCTGTGTCCCTAAAAAAATTCTTTGGCATGACCCAGCAGAAAAAAAACTGTTTATGTCCGTCCGTAAGAGATTAATTTTCTGCTTTATGTGTATGTATGTATGTACACCTGTAGTGTAGTGGTCAGCAAGCTAGCCTAGCAAGGGGGGCGGACAAGGGTTCGATCCCCGGGCAGGGTGAAACTATGGCAAATTTCTTTACGTCATTTGCCTCTGTCTACCCAGCACTATGATCTTTGATTAATTTATTAATTTTTCTTATTTATTTATCTATCATTTACCGAGTCATTTGTGTTTATATTTATTTACTTATTAATCAAGATGAAAGAGTAAGAAAAGCCAGTGAGAAGATGATAAAGACGAACCAAAGAAGAAGAGGTGTAATTAATGAAAGAAGGACGAGGGACAAAGAAGAATTAGTGGGGAGATGGAGAGGGGAGAACAATAAGAAGGGGGAGAAGCAAGCCAAGAAGTAATCTAGGGGAGTGAGGGAGAAGAGGGGAGAAGAAGACGAAAAGCAATTTAGGGGAAAAGGGGATGAGAGAAGGAGGGAGGAAAGGAAGCTATGGAAAAGAGAAGAGAGAGGGAGAGAGAAAGGTAAGGGAGGGACAAAAGGGAGATTACCCCCCTCCCCTCCCTTAGCACCACGAAATGACCAACAAACAGGACTAAGTCTTCCTAGTGTGTATGTGTGTGTGTGTGAGGGGGTGTGGGAAGGTCCCCTCTGTTGTGGTAAAAGTTTTATGACGTGGGCTACTCCCCGTGGGAAAAAAAGGGGAGGGGAAAAGATAAAAAAGGGAGACAAATGGGTGTAGTTACCACTCAACAATTAACAACAGTATTTTTTTTTTCTTCATAGGATGGTCTGAGTTCTCTCTACGCCCAAATATCTATTTCGGGGCTTGCAACTTTGTAATTCTCTCTCTCTCTCTCTCTCTCTCTCTCTCTCTCTCTCTCTCTCTCTCTCTCTCTCTCTCTCTTCTCCACAGTTTATCCTCCTGGTCTCACATTCTTCCCATGCTGAAAAAATATTAATGAATAGCTATGAAATATAAGCTTTAGCAGCCACCCTCGTCATTCACCAGCTTAAAAGTGTGTTCTGAAGAGTCAATTTTACCCCAGAGGTAGAGCGGTCGTCCGTCCCTTCACCACAATTATTGGAATTGATTAGATATAAATTTGCTACAAACTTAAACAGGACACACACACGCACGGTAAATACCTCCGCCTGGTTTTTGTGATTAAAATCATTTAAAATTAATGTGTATATCGTGACAAATCATGAAAATTGTAATAGTGTAGTTTTTTCTTTCCATTATATATACTATTCTTATATGCACTTTATTACTTCCTGGAGAGATTTATTAATATATTCACTGATACTGTGTTTTATGAAAAAGTTTATTGTGATCAAGTCATTCGGTTCTCACGATGGAATGTAAGAGAATATGAGAATGTTCACCGCCGTTAGTTAGTTTTTCACACCGTTATGATTAATCTTTAAATTGTTGCTTATTATATGACAAAAGTATTTACCAAAAAAAATCTCTGACGAACTGAAATCTGACCACTACATTCCCCTTACTCGTAGCTTTCTTTATTGACCTCTGACCTTTCACCTTATAGTAATGGGGTCACCACCACCACCACCACACCTACATCCCCCCTCCCCACTCACACACACCACCACCATCCCTGCACCCCCCCCCCCACACACACCTACACCAAACACACCCACACCTAGACCACACACATACACACACACACACCACTTCTACAGTACACCCCCCAGACACACTCACGACACACCGACTCTGAATTGAAACTCGGCGTTTGGGTGTCTATCTTCCGCATCGTCCAGCCATCTTACTCTCATTGAGGGAGTTGAGGTTGTAGTTGTTGGTCTCAAAGCTTTTCTATCTTTTGCAGAAATAAAGTTGCTCAAGGGAAAACTATTCAACAGAAGTGTGTTAACTGCAAAACAATTGGAGTTCCTGTATGGTACCCTGGCTGTCCTATAGCTCCTACACCCCCTCAGCGCCCAGGCCCGTCACCCAGGCAGGTCTCAAGAAACATGCAGGTAGGCACCCAATGGCCTACCGAAGGCGATGGTGCACACAGGGGCCCACCTAGGGGCGACCGCGCCCCCAGGACCTCTCCTTACGGGCAGCGGCGCCCCCGGGACCAGCGGTACCCCCAGGGGCTCTTTTAAGGGGCAGTGGCGCCCCCAGGGGCCCCCTAGGGGCGGTGATGCACCCAGAGGCCATCCCTGGGGCGACGACGCCCCCAGGGGACCTCACAGGGGCTGCGGCGCTCCCAGGGGCCTTACCAAGGCCGGCGGCGCCCCAAGGGGCCCTCCTAGGGGCCTTCTCAGGGGAAGCAGAGGCCTTCCCAGGGGCGACGATAGCCTTCCCAGGGGCGGCCAGGCCCCAGGGTCACTCCCTAGGGGTGGCGGCGACCCCAGGGGCTCTGCGCGGGGCACTGATGCCCCCAGAGGCCCTACCAGTAGTGGTGGCGCCCTTAGGGGCCCTCATAGGGGTGGCGGCTCCCCTAGGGGGCCCTCCCAAGGTCGGCGCTAATAGAGGCCACCCATGGGCGGCAGCGCTCCCAAGGGCCCTCACAGGGACAGCGGCGTCTCCAGGGGCTCTGTTAAGGCTGTGTGGCTCCCAGGGGCTCTTCCAGGGGCGGTGGCGAAGGGTGTAGGTGTGGTGTGTGTGTGGTGTAGGTGTGGTGTGTGTGTGTGGTGTAGGTGTGGTGTGTGTGTGGCGTAGGTGTGGTGTGTGTGTGGTGTAGGTGTGGTGTAGGTGTGGTGTGTGTGTGGTGTAGGTGTGGTGTGTGTGTGGTGTAGGTGTAGTGTGTGTGTGACGTAGGTGTGTGTGTGTGGGGGGTGTAGGTGTGACCACTCCCCCTCACCCACAATCCCCCATCCCACCCACACCCTTCATCCTCTCACCCATCTTGGGGGGTGGGAAATGGTACCATACGTCAGGCAACAACGGAAGGTACCAAAAACTACCAACTGGGAAGGGTGAGTGGAAGAAGGGTGTGGGTGGGGTGAGGGGGAGTGAGGGGATGGAAGGAGGAATCCACACCCTCCCTAGGAAGTGGAGAATGATACCATCTGTCAGGCGCCGCCGGAAGGTATCAGGACCCACCGACTGGGAAGGGTATGGAATCCCCCCACCCATCCTGGGAAGGGCGTGGTGTGTGTTCATCCTGGTTTGGCACTATGACTCTCCTGACCTCCAAGCAATGTGCACACTCTAATGATTTATTATTGTAGTTATTGAGGTATGTTGACGACACAGGTGATCTAGGTGACTACCAGACGATGTGAGTAATTACTTGAAATATGAGATAGGGGGAAGAGCAGGAGGGGGAGGTGAGGCAGTGGGAGAGGGGGAAGAGAAGGCGAGGATAGAGGGGGAAGGTGGGGGTGGACATAAGTGGTGGAGAGGGGGAGATAGCTGGGGAGAGGGAAAGAGGTGGTGGGAGAGGGTAGAGGTTGAAGGTATATGAGGAGGATATAAGTTGGGGAGAGTAGGTGGAGAGGGAAAGGGAGAGGGGTAGAGAGATACCAAATTTGCATACAAATGTCGCCTCTTACTTAGTGACCTGCTGTGGGTTTTGTTTTGTTCGAGGTCCGAGTTTTAAAACTTTAGAAAGCTCATGGAACTCTCTCCCTCCTTCCCTCCCTCCTTCACTCTCATTTATCCCTCACCCTCCCTCCGCCCTTATCCTCCTTCCTCTCTCACAATTCTCTCTCTCCTTCCCTCCCTCCTTCACTCTCATTTATCCCTCACCCTCCCTCCGCTCTCATCCTCCTTACTCTCTCACCTTTTTTTATATCACATCCTCCTCTCTCTCTCTCTCACCCTCCTTTCTCTCTATTTTTCTTTATTCCATTTTTCCTTCCTCCTCATCCTCCTCCTCTCCCATCGTACCTCCATGTGTCTCCACTCTCCTCCTTTCCATTCCGTCTTCATTACTTCTTCTCGCTCTCTCTCCTTTTCCTTCATCAAAGCCTCCTCTCCATCTCTCTCCCATCCATTACAATGACAGCGCTCTCTTTCCCTCCCTCCCTTCTTGTCTCCCTTTCTATCTTCCTCTCCCTCCTCGCTCCCTCCCTCTCTCCCCTAAAGCCTTCCCTCCCTCCCTCCTTCCCTTCGTGGCGGGGCGTAACCAGATTGGATGATCAGGGTAATTACACCAGATGATAATTCCGGGTTATGTCTCAGTTAGCGCCACGTAACAGGGTATACGTCGCTCGGCTGCCACGGGAGGTTTCAAGGAGGCTTCAAGGAGGCTTCCATATGGCTCCCTCACGGTCGTAACCTGGAATTATCGAGCTTAGCTGGAGCGTCCCCAAGATGGTGATTATAAGCCACCATTTGGGATCTAGAGGATGGTGATACTCTGCAGCTTAACTCAAGTGTAGGGTGTTGTAGGCCTATAAAACCACGTTATGTAAGAGTGAAAAGCCTATAAGAAGTTCCACCAGAGTAAAATGTTGTCAAGGTCAACTAACAATCTAGTTTTTTGGCATAATAAAGGCTTATCAGCGCCGGAAGCTCAATTAACAGGCGAGGATAATTGCCAAGAGCTTAGTTACTGTCGGAAGGCTAATTTGTCTCTGGTGATAAAACTCTAAAACCGTATCAGTTAATTAATATATATATATATATATATATATATATATATATATATATATATATATATATATATATATATATATATATATATATATATATATATATGTTGCTTTCTTTAATTGTATTTCCTTTTACTTTCTCTCTCTCTCTTCCTCCCTTTATCATGAAAAGATACAGGGAAATATAACTACAAATAAGTTGTCGTACGTCAGCCAGGCTGCCGTTCCGAGGAGCAAAGGGAGAGAGAGAGAGAGAGAGCAAGAAAACTTCAGTTGAGACGGGGGAGGAAAATAGAAAGGGTGGGGTGGTCACACACACACACACACACACACACACACACACACACACACACACACACACACACACACTTTACAGAATGGTACCATTCCCCACTTCCTGGGTAGGGTGTTTATAGCTGTTTCTCTTTAATAATTCATATATTTAGGTAATTTGTATGAATTTATACTCAACTAGCAGAGTTGCAGTTGTATTAATGCTGTTTATAACTGTTTTTTGTATTCTTTTGGATGATTATTAATGTGTGTGTGCGTGTTTGTGCGCGCGCGCATGTGTGTGTGTGTGTGTGTGTGTGTGTGTGTGTGTGCGTGTGTGAGTGTGTGAGTGTGTGAGTGTATGTATGTGTGTGTGTGTGTGTGTGTGTGTGTGTGTGTGTGTCGGTTCTTGTCAAATGTCTCCATTAATTATCCAATAAAAGGATCTATCGTGGACTTAATGTGTTTCACCAGTTGCCGCTGATAAATTACAAAGACATAAGCTGATAAATACGTTTTATATACACTAACTCAAGATAAAAAAGGAATCGCCGTACAAATGATAATGTAAATAAAAAGGTCAAGCGCTGTCATTAGGCTCGACCGCTGTCACCCAAACTGAAACAGACAACTGCCCACTGACCCACCACGCAACCTGGACGGATCTGATTGAGTTGTTATACAACAGGAACACTTTGGTAAAAGAAGAAAATAATAACAACCGGAACGGTTTCTAAAGGAAGCTAGAAATTAGAGAACAAAGTGGGGAAGAGAAACCATAAGAGGGAAGTTTAGAAAGCAAAGACTTGTGCCATACCCTGTCAAATGCTTTGGAGATGTTGAAGGCCACGACGAAAGTTTCCCTATAATCCTAAGAGAGGATGACCAAAGATGGGTGTAGGAGGAGAGCATTTCACCAGCAGATCTCGCCTGGCGAAAACCATACTGGTGATCCGACAGGAGAGAAAGGCGTTCAAGGTGACGGAGAAAATAAGCGTTTAAGATAGTTTCGAAAATCTTAGAAAGGGATGCAGTTAGGGCAATGGGGCGATAGTTAGAGGGATTGGAATGGTCACCTTTCTTCGGGATGGGCTGAACCAAGGCATGCTTCCAAGAAGAAGGAAAAGTTTGAGTTTTGAGGCAAAGGCAAAAGAGGCGAGCAAGCACAGGGGCTAAAATTTCAGCACACTCCTTCAGAACACGAGGGGCTATTCCGCCCGGCCCACGCGCTTTACTCACATCCAACCTGGATAACACACTAGCAACCCTACGAGTGGAGATTATAGGAAAGTGCATAGGTTCAGTAAGAGGAGCAGGAGGAGGAGGGATAGAGTTGGAATCGTCTAAGGTGGAGTTAGAGGAGAATAAGGTGCCAAAGAGATTGGCTTTATCAGGGGGAGAGTTGGCTATAGAGTTATCAGGTCGGAAGAGAGGAGGCGATGCGAGTTGGTGGCCGTTATATGTGAGTAATGTGTCTGTTGTATGTGAGTAGGTGTCCGTTATATGTGAGTAGGTGTCCGTTATATGAGTAGGTGTCCATTATGTGAGTAAGTGTCCGTTATATGTGAGTAGGTGTCCGTTATATGAGTAGGTGTCCATTATGTGAGTAAGTGTCCGTTATATGTTAATTATAGTCGATTGATGAATAGATTGTACAGATTTTCTCTTCTGTGTGTGTGTGTGTAACCACTCCCCGCACCTATAATCCTCTCACCCATCCTGGGAGGTGGGAATGGTATCATCCGTCAGGCAACAACGGAAGGTACCAAGGACAACCGACAGAGAAGGTGAATGGATGAAGGGTGTGGGGTGGGGTGAGGGGGATGTTGGGTTAGGTAGGCAGGGAGAGGCAGGCAGGCAGGGAGAGGCAGGCAGGCAGGGAGAGGCAGGCAGGCAGACAGAGGTAGGTAGCTAGGTATGTAGGTATCGACCAATCTCTCTCTCTCTCTCTCTCTCTCTCTCTCTCTCTCTCTCTCTCTCTCTCTCTCTCTCTCTCTCTCTCTCTCATATAATTGATGCACTGGTTTCTGTTTATAACGTGTATATTCATTACTGCATTCCCTGTTAAAATGCAGAGCACACTATAACGAGGACTATTTGTTCATGTTACCTAAATCTGATATTTGAGAACTGAAGCCAATTTTGCATTTGCATTTTTATTAGTGATTGTAGAGTTTGTTGTTGTGTGTGTGTGTGTGTGTGTGTGTGTGTGTGTGTGTGTGTGTGTGTGTGTGTTTATTAGTCCATATGTCTACCAGTTTATCTGACAGTCCTTTGAAACAATAACTGTACTATTAAGAATTTTTGCATCTCACCTACTCTCTGTTTCTCTTAAATATGTCTCTCTTAGTCTTTCTCTCTCTCTCTCTCTCTCTCTCTCTCTCTCTCTCTCTCTCTCTCTCTCTAGTACATAATACCTCAACACTCCTCACAAGACAATAATTTCATCCCACACGCCATAAAACAATATCATCTTTAGCATTATCTAGAGTCGTATATTATCCTTAAGATCCATAAGGCTCATTATCACCACACTAGACTGGGGACCATCAACCATATGGATTAATTTATTACCTTGAAAGTCCATCTCCATGTGTCACGTTTTTGTCCCCAAACTTTCCTCGTAAATATTGAACACATAATTTTTTTTTGTTTCCTTGGGGGTGAAACAAAGAGGTGAGGGAGAGAGGGTTAGGGGTGTGAGGGTGAGGGGGGTGTGAGGGGGGTTAGGGGTGTGAGGGGGTAAGGGAGGTGAGGGGGTAAGGGAGGTGAGGGGGGTGTGAGGGGGTTAGGGGTGTGAGGGTGAGGGGGGTGTGAGGGGGTTAGGGGTGTGAGGGTGAGGGGGGTGTGAGGGTGAGGGGGTGTGAGGGGGTTAGGGGTGTGAGGGAGAGGGGGGTGTGAGGGGGTTAGGGGTGTGAGGGTGAGGGGTGTGTGAGCGTATTAGAGGGGGCTGTGAGGAGGGGGTATGGGCGGATTAGAGGTGGGTGTGTGGGGGTGTGAAGAGGTGACGTGATGTGAGGGGGGTAAGGGAGTGTGAGGTGGTGAGGGGGTGTGAGGGGCTTAGGGGTGTGGGGGGTGAAGAGGTGACGTGATGTGAGGGGTGTGAGGTGGTGAGGGGGTGTGAGGGGTTTAGGGGTGTGGGGGTGAAGAGGTGACGTGATGTGAGGGGGGTAAGGGAGTGTGAGGTCGTGAGGGGGTGTGAGGGGTTTAGGGGTGTGGGAGTGAAGAGGTGACGTGATGTGAGGGGGGTAAGGGAGTGTGAGGTGGTGAGGGGGTGTGAGGGGTTTAGGGGTGTGGGGGGGTGAAGAGGTGACGTGATGTGAGGGGGGTAAGGGAGTGTGAGGTCGTGAGGGGGTGTGAGGGGTTTAGGGGTGTGGGGGTGTGAAGAGGTGAGGGGGGTATTAAGTGGTAATGGGACATGAGAGGATTAAGGTGGCGTGAGAGAGTTAAGATGAGGTTAGTTGGTGTCTATTTTTTTCGAGTGACAAAACAAGGCGAGCTTTTGTTGATATTTTACAGGGAACTTAAACATATTTTCAATCTCTCATCTTTCTTCTTCGCCTGTCTCCACTTTGTATCTACACACACACACACACACACACACACACACACACACACACACACACACACACACACACACTCCAAAAGAACATCTGTACAATCTATTCATCAATCGACTATAATTCACATATAACGGACACTTACTCACATATAATGAACATCTTACACACATATAATGGACACCTACTCACATATAATGGACACCTACTCACATATAACGGACACCTACTCACATATAACGGACACCTACTCACATATAACGGACACCTACTCACACATAACGGACACCTACTCACATAGAACGTACACCACACCTAGCAGACAACCAGTAAATATGATGTAACATACCCCAGCCTGGATATACCTGTAGTATAATCTACTCAATATAACATGGTATGAGGAACATTTAGGCAAGTGATAAGACACAGCACCCTTCCATAAAACGCTTTATTGACAGTATGTTCCCGGCAGTACATGCAAGGCAGCGTTACATTAAGCGGGGTTTCTGCGCCAGCCGCTAGTGACGTCTTCGTAATTGACATCATCGATTGTTGATATTATTTCCGTCAATGATTGTTGACTTCGGTAAAGACTTAGAATGTTGACACCGATGATGTTATTGTTTGTCTATACTGGTGACGTCATCGATTGTCTATATTAATGACATCATAATTTGTCGACATATGTGATGTTACAATGGCGTCGCTAAATATTGACAGCAGTATGAAAACTTAACACAGACGGACGTAACACAGAGGGGAGGGGAGGCGTAACGCGTCACAAGGGATCAGTAACAACGTGTAAACTGGCAATATCGGTTCCCGCATAACACAAGCCTAAGACTTTGACGGCCTCGTAACACAGTGCAATAAAGTTCCGGTGAGGCCACGAGATGTAGCCTGCAACCTAATATTATGTTGTAAGGGAGAGATACAGAAAGAAAGAAAGAGAGAGAGAGATACAGAAAGAAGAGAGAGAGAGAAAATATTAGTACCTCTCTTTCTTCTTTCACTCCTGTCCACTATTATATTCACCACACCACTCTTCTCTCTCTCTCTCTTTTCTTTCATCTTCTGTCCCCTCTTTTTCATTTCCCTCTACCCTTCTCCCCTCATCTTCCTGTCCACTCCTTTACTTTATTCTTCCTCTTCCGTTACCCAGCTCTTCCTTTCTCCGCTTCTCCCTCTCCCCTCCTCTTCCTCTCCTATCCTCTTTCTCTCCCCTCCAATCCCCCCACATCTTTCTCTTCCTGTCCCTGTCCCTACCCCTATCGCTCCCATCCTCTCCCTCTATCCTCTTTCTCTCCCCTCCTCTTCCCGTTTCCTCCTTCCTCACCCCTCCTCTCAATCTTTCCACTCTTCGTCTTCTCTCCTCTTCCTCTCCCTGTCTGTCCTACCCTCCCTCTCCCCTCTTTCTCTCCCTCTCCCCTCTTTCCCTCCCTCTCCCCTCTTTCCCTCCTTCTCCCATATTTCCCTCCCTCTCCCCTCTTTCTCCCCCCCCCCCCTTGTACGTTTTCCCAACAGTCTCAGTTAATCTGCCAAGACCCGACCTGGAGTGTCCACAGTAATGTTAATAATGAGAGAGAGAGAAAATCTTAGTATTGTTAGTGAAGTTCGTGAGTGACAGATATGAAGAGAGAGAGAGAGAGAGAGAGAGAGAGAGAGAGAGAGAGAGAGAGAGAGAGAGAGAGAGAGAGAGAGAGAGAGAGAGAGAGAGAAAACCAAGAGATTTCAGTAATGTCAGTGAAATTCGTGAATGTGTGATAAGAGAGAAATGGAGAGGAATAAAGAGAGAAATGGAGAGAGGAAACAGAAAGAGATTGAGACATAAAAGAAGATAGAAAGACAGAGAGAGAAAGAAAGATTTGAATAAGATGCACCCACAAACTCATGAATATATATACAGTATACATTAATACAGAGATAGAAACATGTATAGATGAACAAAAATATAAAGAGAAAGAACATAAACATAAGTAATGAGACAACTAAGAGAGAGAGAGAGAGAGATAAACAGATAGAATAAAGGATTTGGAATGTGATGAGCATGAACCTCATCTTATACTCAGCGGGAGACCAACTACAGTAATACTAGAAGCTGTTGTAACACGGTTGAGTTCTCTGTACTGTTTGTTACAGTGTTGTATGGCCTCTGTATTACTCCAGAATATTGACATAGAACACCCGTGTGTATGCTGGTGTACAACTCCTTATATTCCTTTGTTTAATGAGTATTGTTAAGTGAGGTGTGTGTGTGTGTGTCTCTGTGTGTGTGTGTATACAGAGGTTTATGTCGTGTGTATGCATATTGAGTGTTGTTTGTGTTGTTGACTACACACAAACATATATATACATATATATATATATGTATATATATATATATATATATATATATATATATATATATATATATATATAGGGAAACAGAGATAACAAGATAATAACGTACAGTACATCACAAAGGCAGTCGGACACAGCCACGTGATCAACGCCTCCACACGTGGTTCAGAACAGCGTGTCTCTTGTGTTGTGTGAGGTGTCCGCCGTGTGTACCCAGTTATTAAAAAATATTGACATACCATTTTGACACACGTCAACCAGCTGACAACGCTGACACATACATACATACATACATACATACATACATACATACATACATCGATAAAACCGCACAGGAACACTGGAGCATCTTAGCTGTCTTGAGTAAAGACAGAAAGATTAATATTAATGAAAAATGAATACAAGAAATATTGTATTTCTCATTACAATAAATCATTTGATACAGAGACAGAATACAACAAGGTTCCCGTCTCTCACACAACAGTTCGCTTGAACTTGTAAACCTGTAATTATTAAAAGAATTCCACTTGAACTTGTAAACCTGTAATTACTGAAGTAACCGAATTGCCTCTTACGTAGCGAACTTCACCACTGAAAATTCTTGATATAACAACATAAGAACAGAAGAAAATAAGGAGTCTGCAATAGGCCGGTTGGCCTGTGCATGGCAGCTCCTGTCGAGAGTTACTACCACTCTCTATCATCCATGAATCTATCCAGCCTCCCTTTGAAACTTTCCAGCGTTCCAGCACTTACTACAAAGTTGCTAAGCTTGTTCCACTCGTCCACCACCCTATTTGTAAACCAGTTCCTTCCTATATCCCTCCTAAACCTAAACTTGTCCAACTTGAATCCGTTGTTCCGAGTCCTATTCTGCTCGGATATTATAAGAACTTTATCTATATCACCTTTATTGATTTCTTTCACCCACTTGAATACTTCTATCATATCCCCGCACAGTCTGCCTGTTGATGAGGACAGTCTATAACTACTCAAGTTCATTAGAAAATAGAAATTACAGTACAGAACAATATGTTTGTAGCCCCCCCCCCCCCCCTACCAAAAATATGAGCCGGAAGGACAGACGGAAAGAGCGATTTACGCCCCCTGCGACTCTTCCACGGTTGTCGGGTCATAAAATGTTGGAGGTTAAATGGGTTCCAGTTCCAATAGGCCCTAACCTAACTATCATACTTGGGCCCCGTTAGAACTGGGGCCAGGTACTGCACCATTGTGATGAGTTCCACCTGTTATTCCAGTAACAGGTGAGTGCATCCTTAACTATAGTACTAGTTAACTTAAGGCTATCTTATTTACCTAACAAAATATATGACTTACGATACTTTGAGCACGAGAGCAAATAACAGACTTGTGTGGTAGAAGAAAATCCAGTTACGTGATAGATGCCTACAGCTTCAAAGCAAAGAATTAAGAGATGTGAAAAAAAGTACATCTCTAACCTTCAATCCTCTCTCTGTGCATATAAATACATATATTTTTTAATTAAAACTATCAAGTGTTTTACCAGTGTAACGCCCCTGCCGGAATTAAGAGCACATAGGCAGACTCGCCACACGTTGTTGACTCTTCCCCCACCAAGGCTCCAACTCTCTATCCGGTTTATCCCCGTCCTGTCATACAATAATAAATATATTGAAATAATACTGGTGCGATAGAAAACAACAGGTACTGTACTTACCCACAGGGAGAAACAGTGTTCTTTTCCCCGACTGTTCTCTGCGTCCATCTTGGCTCCTGAAATAGAGAAAAGTTATTGAGTAAAGTGACTCTAACAGCACTGAAGAAGGACTCATAACACGAGACAGTACTGTACTTCCAATTACCCCCCACCCAAAAAAAAGTAGTAACAGCTTCACCGTTTTAAATAACTTAAAGAAGCTGACGAATACAATTTCATGAAGTGTTTTCATAAGGGAATTTAATTGGTAAGAAAACAAACGAACAAACAGATGGAACAGGTTACCAAATATCATCATTAACTCGAATACGCCGAATAGCTTCAAACATAGGTTGGATGCATATATGAGCAATAGGGGTTGGGTGTAAACGGGACTGCCCAGTATAGGCCAATAGGCCCGCTGCAGTTTCCTCCATTCTTATTTTCTTATTTTCTTATGTTCTTATGAAATACAACTACCGCACCAAACTGGCCACAGGGAGTCAGCAGAGCGGAGGTGTACTGGTGGACGAGATTCACGCCCTTAGGTAGTGCGAGACTGAGGCAACATTAATTAGACACATCTGGATTAAAGAGTCTATGCCTGGCTGGATTCATCAGGTACAGCTCCAAGGTGTTGACACTGTAATCTCCTCAACCGTCACCCAACTCCCTGTCTCCCCACCTCCCTATCTGACTACCTCCCCAGCTGACCAACATCACTACCTAAATCATCTCACCCTTCTCCCTATCTCCCCGACTCCTTACCTGACTCCCTCTTCACCTAACCCACCTGTTTATTTTCTCTCTCTCCCCCACCATACATTCTTTTTCCTCTCGCCTCTACACCTCTCTTTCATCTCTCATTCTCACACTTCTTGTTTCTCACTGTGTCTTTTTATCTATCTCTCAGCCTCTCCCTGTCTCTCTCGCTGTCTTTTCGTGTCTCTGCCTGTCTGTCTGATTCTGTCTCTCCTCCCTGTATCTGTGTGTGTGTGTGTGTGTGTGTGTGTGTGTGTGTGTGTGTGTGTGTGTTTTTATCTCTGTCTTTCCCTCTTTTGTCTGTCTGTCTGTCTTTCTGTTTCTCTATCTGCCTGTCTGTTTGTCTCCATGCCTGTCTGTCTCTCTCTCACAACACACAGAGGAATATCGATGGCCAGGTGTTCTATAATTACAGGTGTGAGGAGCTGCCAGCATAAATAATGTCACAATGACTCCCCGTGTAAGGTAATTATCCTAATGATAGGGTTTCCTCTATGACCTTCCGCTGACACCCAGATGCATGTTCTCCCAGCCTTTAACTGATACAAAAGACAACAAAAGAGGAAATAAATGTGTATATGTTCACCGATCTGTTAACATAACAACATATTTGTTTAATGGTCTGCTAATATTAATATATTTTCCAACGATTTGTTAACGTAAAATTATTAATCCAGCCTCCTCTCAACAAAATAAATACTATTTATTATCGTTACTATAACTGCATTATCATTATCATTATTATTTACTGGTGCTGCTGCTGCTTTCATTGTTATCACTGCTATTATTATTATCAATATTATCATTACTAGAGAATTTACACAAATTCTAAACAATGATGTGTTTTATTCCACTGTGCAAATTCATCATTTATTTAATTTATGTAAAATGCTAATATAGGCAATTACTGAATATAAATTTATGTGCGTGGATCTGTGTAGTGTAAACAATCGTACTAATGCCGAATATTAGTAATTATCATTTATTATCATTGGTTTTATTTACCATTGTGAAATATAAAACAGGTGATAAGTGATAAAATGTTTAAAGAAATGTTTGTATTAATAGAAGAAGAAGGATAAAGGAAAAGGTTTGGTATATTTTACATCGATACAAGCAGAGAAAGAAAGAAAGAAAGCAAGAAAGAAAGAAAGAAAGAAAAGCAGATCTAAATCAACATACCAACAGTTCCGGTTATTAAAAACTAACATTATTTACACTTGAATCACCAATAAACTATTCAGGTAAATCAATACCTGTCTATAATTAACAATTTACAACTCTTGAAGTTAAAAGTGTCTTAAATATTCTTTATACATTTCTTAATCAACCGAGTAAAAAAATAAATCTTAAGGCACAGACAGACAGACAGACAGACAGACAGACAGACAGACAGATAGACAGACAGACAGGTAAATAATAATGATAAACAGGATATATACATCACACACCTGCAACTCATCACCCAACATATGTGAACAACACTTTTTTAAGAATTGTTGGCTTTGGCATCATCGATCTTGTCACTTGGTAATTAATGCTTCTGGGTCCGGCCGTTCCCACACCACCCACTGATTACAGGTGTGAGTATCGACTGAATATGCAACCCGCGCACATTTTTGTCATTTTTGTTTCATGTTGTTGTTCTTTTTTTATTGTGTAATGCTTCGGCTTATTTATGGTCGTGTGTGTGTGTGTGTGTGTGTGTGTGTGTGTGTGTGTGTGTGTGTGTGTGTGTGTGATACAAGATTGTCTTCAGGTCAAGCCAGAGGTTCACCGTTCTCAAAAGGCTCACAAAGAATGCCGTCCCTCACAGGTGAAGCTCCCTGGCAGTGTGCCCCTCAAGCAGATGTGAACGAAATATGGCCACACATTCCAAAACTATGTCCTAGACTGTAACAAAACACAACCTTTTAGAGACTGGTCCAAACATCCAGTGTATGTAATGGCACAACACTTTACCTCTGATGGCAAGATAACTGATATGATAAAACTGTATCCATATTTCGCACCTCTTAGCTAAGTAATCTTCATTGCATTTAACAAACAAACAAACAATGTGCTGGAAATACTCCGTAACACTTAACACCACAATATCCTGACTACTGGGTCCGGGTCATGGGTCAAAGTACAGTAACATAAATAACAACATAATAATCATATATGTGTGAAATATCAGTTTATTTGATAATCTAATTTAACTTTTCCTAACCTAACCTAACCCAACCTGTCCTAAGGGGATTTTAATTTACAGCCTTTCTCCTCCTCTGACCTCCTTGCATGTCTTATTATACTTGTCTCTGTCTGTTAACTTGGCTCTTTGTCAACAATTTATAACCTTTACTCTTCCTCTCTGTCTGTCAGTCCTTCTCTCCGTCTGTGAATGTGCGTGTCAATCCATTCCTACTTTAGTGATCCAGTTTCCTGGAAAGTGTACCGCACTGTGAGTAATATATATATATATATATATATATATATATATATATATATATATATATATATATATATATATATATATATATATATATATATATATATATATCACTGCTGGTGGTGACATTATTGCCGGGTGGTGGGTGGCCTTTGATCTGTAAGATGGAGTGTTGTAGTGAATAAAGTTAATAACTCAGCTTTATTGTACACTTACGTCATATACTTATAAAATATCTCCTTCATAATGTTTCAAAGTCTATAATATAATATATATTTACTGCCTTGATACCTGATTGTTTTTTTCTGAATTCTCCATCGACTTAGGTATCTATCTACTTATATTTTATCAACTGAACCTAAGTAACAAAAAACAGATAAACACAAACGTTACACCAACATGACTGAACCACCCTCGCGATACACCATAAACACTAAGACCTCCACCTTATAAACACCATTAACACTAAGACCTCCACCTTATAAATACCATTAACACAAAGACCTCCACCTAATAAACACCATTAACACTAAGACCTCCACCTAATAAACACCATTAACACTAAGACCTCCACCTAATAAACACCATTAACACTAAGACCTCCACCTAATAAACACCATTAACACTAAGACCTCCACCTAATAAACACCATTAACACTAAGACCTCCACCTAATAAACACCATTAACACTAAGACCTCCACCTAATAAACACCATTAACACTAAGACCTCCACCTAATAAACACCATTAACACTAAGACCTCCACCTAATAAACACCATTAACACTAAGACCTCCACCTAATAAACACCATTAACACTAAGACCTCCACCTAATAAACACCATTAACACTAAGACCTCCACCTAATAAACACCATTAACACTAAGACCTCCACCTAATAAACACCATTAACACTAAGACCTCCACCTAATAAACACCATTAACACTAAGACCTCCACCTAATAAACACCATTAACACTAAGACCTCCACCTAATAAACACCATTAACACTAAGACCTCCACCTAATAAACACCATTAACACTAAGACCTCCACCTAATAAACACCATTAACACTAAGACCTCCACCTAATAAACACCATTAACACTAAGACCTCCACCTAATAAACACCATTAACACTAAGACCTCCACCTAATAAACACCATTAACACTAAGACCTCCACCTAATAAACACCATTAACACTAAGACCTCCACCTAATAAACACCATTAGCACTAAGACCTCCACCTAATAAACACCATTAACACTAAGACCTCTACCTAATAAACACCATTAACACTAAGACCTCCACCTAATAAACACCATTAACACTAAGACCTCCACCTAATAAACACCATTAACACTAAGACCTCCACCTAATAAACACCATTAACACTAAGACCTCCACCTAATAAACACCATTAACACTAAGACCTCCACCAAATCATAAACACTTTATTTTATCCATAAGAGAAACATAATCCCTAACTGATCATTATAAAAACCAGTTTGATCATTAACCCTTTAGGTGCGTAATTAAATTTCGCGCCGGTTCCTGAAAAGTGTCAATTATCCTGCCAAAAATGAATTTCATATAACCACATTTTCTATATGTTTTTCCTAGAGAACTTTTAGTATATTTTCCAAATCTGGAACAAACATTCACATATGTGTGCAAATTTTAGAGAAAAAATGACATTTATACCCAAAAATGCAGGAAATTGGTATAAATCAATGTCTGGTATATGGCAAATAAATTTATTCAATTTGGTTACTAAACAGCAAATTTAGATATATTACATATTCAGATAATATCAAACAAAATAGTACAAAAATAAGCTATATTGCATTCAGGAAATACTCCTATACTCCTAAATGTGTTATGTCCGCATGTCGTCTCATTTGGGGAAGTTTTTTCAAGGCCGTGGGATATCCCTGCTTGTCGCATTTAATTAATATAATATTTTGGGCGGGCTTACCCGCATGTCGCATCCAAAGGGACAACTAAACGGGTTTATTTGTGACCTTCTAATTGTATAAATCTTAGGTGAGTGTTAGAGGACATGACGTGGATAAAATCAGCTAATGATTCGGCGATGGACGGATTGGAGGAGGGGATTTGGAGGCAGGGGGATTGGAGGTGAAGGGAGGAAGAACTGGAGGAGGGGGATTGGAGGAGGAGGAAGGTAGAACTAGAGGAGGGAGACTGGAGGATGGTGGGATTGGAGGGATATATACCGCTCACTTACAAACAGACTAACATCGACCAAACTCTGCCCTGACTATGAGGGGCAGCGGGTAAACAAAGAAATCACCAGGTGTTAATAATTGATCGATATATTGAAGGTTGTTTCTGAACTTGTCCTCAATATTTTGAGAATATTAAAAAGTAATTTACTTACTCAGGAATATTTAAAATTCTCCATTCCATATTAACATTTAACTGGAAGGTCACACACACACTGTATGTCTGAGGACAATGTCTATATCTTAACTCAGCCCAGAGCTGCCTCTAGGTTGTGCAGGCAACTACTGTTCTTTTATAGCTTAAAAACAGTACGTGTGTGTGTGACGTACAGCACCAGTCTCTCTCTCTCTTTCTCTCTCTCTCTCGTGTTTCCTGTGATGTTACCAACATATTAATTTTCTAAGCATTAACTGAATGACTTATTAAAATAATTTCCAACATAAATTGTTATGACGTAAGTAGCAGTCACTCCCCCCAACTCACATTTTACTCAATACAGCTAAAGTGGTTATGAAACGAACCCATTTTGCAACTGGTTGAATGCAATAAGCAATGATTAAAATTATCAATTAGAGTAAATGTGTAAATTAATTTTGTCATCAGCATAACCCAAAGGTCAGCCAGGTGAAAAACGGTTCAGCTATCTGATGAAAGGTCTTGTGTATGATACAACATGAACCCACAATAAGACTGTTGGTGTATATTGTGATGTTTTTTTTTTTGGGGGGGGGGGGGTGCCTATTACCTGTACATCACCCGGTCACATCAGCGCTGGTGGTACAGACTGATCAAATACTTCACTAAACTCTAAACTTTCCTCTTGATTCTACATAAAAAAAAAATTAATCTGCCGACAGTAATTACCGTAGTTATGAATACTCCATTAAAGTTACTGAACTATATTGGGTAAGATTTTGCCATCCTATTCAACCTGATAATTAGTACGGTCAATTTTTAATCCTATCCTTTTATTCATTTGATTTAGTTCTTGGTGTTTGTTAACAGTCGGGTTGAGGCAAATATTATGAGGTCACCAGAAAAATGTTGTGTATTTAAGTAATCTTCATGAGTATCAAACTGTTACGAACCCCGCCACCAATTGTCATGATCTACCTCCCCAGCACTACGAACCACGCCATCTATTGTCATGATCTACCTACCCAGCACTACGAACCACGCCATCTATTGTCATGATCTACCTACCCAGCACTACGAACCACGCCATCTATTGTCCTGATCTACCTATCCAGCACCACGAACCACGCCATCTATTGTCCTGATCTACCTATCCAGCACCACGAGCAACGCCATCTAGGGACGAAACCCGAGTATGACTACTCTTAGTTACCACTCCAGGGTTTCCCTTCTCCATATCCTGGTTGTTGCGTCACCTCCTCCAAGTCTTCTTCGTCAGCTCCAGTTCGATGAGAGTTCAGTTCGCTCTGGGAAGTGACCACAGGATCACCTATCCTGGAAACCTACGGCACAGTGACTACCTACCGTCTTCTTCAATACTTAGCCTTACTTGTCAGCCATCTCAGCTCCGCACTTAAGTATTTGTAATCTTATATTGCCTCCCCGCGTCCACCTTGCTTCAAATTAGTGTATGTTGTATAAATATGTATATACTGTTAATGTTTAGGTTAAGTATGGTTAAGGGTAAATTATAGAAAGCTGAATATTTTGTTAAGAAATTTATGGTACTTTATTATACACAACACAAACTCGCATCCTTTGTCTACCCTTTTATAGTCCGATTGTCTTTGTTTTTTTGTTGTTGTTGCCTGTTGGGATCTGGGTAGACTTTTAACTATATTCTAAATCCCCAACTCGTAACACAAACATAAACCTTCTAAACTAAGTGATGTTAAACCGTCTACTGCTGTGAAGATCTCTGGCGATAATGTGTCACTGAGTATGGTGAGTGTACAGGTCACACTGTTATGTATGTGTCTAATGACGTCATTCTTCCCTATAGACTTATGAGAAAAAATGTACGAACTGATTGAAAGGTTTTGTATATCTGTTGATCCATATCCAAACTATCTGTCTCTCATTGTGTGTGTGTGTGTGTGTGTGTGTGGTGTGTGTGTGTGTGTGTGTGGTGTGTGTGTGTGTGTGTGTTTGTGTGTGTGTACTTAACTGTTTGTGAGTCACTGTCTAACTACACTCTATAATATACATATACTGTACATCATCTAAAACAAAAACATACACGAACAATTTTTTAAAAACAAAAGAATAAGACAACAAAAATGCAAAGAGAATATGAACAACTAAAAGATTTAAGAATACAATTAAAACTTTCAATTAAAAATAAAATAGATATAAAAGGCAGAGGGAGATCACCCATGATTACCTGAGCATAGGTGGACAGCCCCCTAACTAACTTAGGTCTCAGGTGCAATTAGTTTGTGCACAAGATTAAAGGGTAAACGCATGACATTTACATACGGCATAATTTCAATTGGTTTACCTGTTTTCAATTAATTAGAGGTGGGGAGGGGGTGAGGGTACGAGAGTAGGGAGATGTGACGGAGAAAGAGAAGGAGAGAACACAAGGTGGAATAGAAAGGAAAGAGAGGGCAGGGTGGAAAAGAAAAGAAAGCGTGAGGGAAGGGAGAGAAAGGGGAGAGGAGAGGGAGCAAGGTGAGAAAGAGGCGAGGGAGAAAATAGAGAAAATGTGGTAGAAAAAACGGGAAGAGGAATACAGATTAACAAAGAGAAAGAGAGAGTATATTAAGAAAGACGAAATAATATTAACAGACATATTCTCACACGCACACAAAAACATATGAGGACACACACACACACACACACACACACACACACACACACACACACACACACAAACAGCATATAGGTACCACCATAACAGGATGGCCGTCCCTCCTCTCTTCTCCTATCCTCCTTCGCGCACCTATCCTTCCTTACACCCACCACCTCCCACCCCACACCTCAACACACCTCAACACACCCTATAAGCACCACTCCTTCCCTCGTCGCCTCAAACATCAAAACAATCCTCCTTTACGAGGCTCCTCAGGCAAGAGAACACAACATCAGTATTTTGTGAACTCTCTGGGGTGGAAGTTTCAGAGTTAAATAATTTCTCTCTCAGATTACACGACAACACTCGACTCACAGTTCCATAAATGTTTCCTTGCGACAAGAATATGTGTTCGATTCAAGATACTTAGTTTAAATCGTCACCATGGCAACCTTTAAAAGCGGGATGACATTTGTGACATGACGACGCCTGGAGTGCGACCAAGATGACATTTTGCAATACCTGACACACAATAATGAACAGAAACATAACCAGTTTACAACACTTGGGTATTATGACCACTCGCAATACGACAGCTTATAATGTGACAAACTTATTTTGCAATACGACAACTTATAAGGTGACAATACGATAATCTATAATGTGACAACACTTACAATACGATAATCTATAATGTGACAACACTTACATTGTGACAGCACTTAAAACATGACAACTTACATTGTGACAACACTTCCATTGAGACAACACTTATAATATCATAACACATTGTGACAATACTTTATCACGACAACACTCGCTACACTTACTTCAGAACACTTATATTAAAATACAGAAACGCTTCGCCAAGACGTGTCACTCGGAGCGTAAATCACAAGGTAAGAGGTTCTTCTCTCTGTCGTAAACAAGACAACAACACTTAGCAAACGACAACCCTTTCAGCCTTCCTGGCGTGGTGTACAGTACCGGGAAGTCGTATTCATGACTCCAAAATACTTGTTGATGCATTGTCGTCGTTCCCAGCTAACACGACAACACTTATAACGCGACAATTGCTGAGTTTATGGTAATGAAAGAAATAATTCGTTATATGTACCGATTTTGAAGGACAAAATGCTTTCTGAACATGTCAATGAGACTTGCGTGAATGCGAGTTGGAAAGAAGAGTCAAACTTTCAATTCGCATTTATGTGCAGCTCTGAACATGTGTTGAATCTTGCCTCCAGATATACACAACTCTCAAGAGGTTAAGCGAATCAGATTCAATACTCTAAGTAGCATCAAACAGCAAACACAACACTCCAAATTGCTAAGACAACACTATAATAGTCTTTCTTCCATCGCTAGACCCCGTGACTGAGACATCTCCTCCAAACAATACAAACGGAACTATAAATTTTAAACTCCCAACACAACACAACCAAACGTTTTGAACTGTCAATATATCAACCAAATACCTTCTAAGTGGCCAACACGACACTCCAAGACCTTTAAAATCAACAACAAAATAATTTATAAAACTAACACTCACCACCACTTCAAGATTTTCACAATGTCGTAAAGAACACTTCAACAAAAAAGCCTTCGTGGCTGGTAACACAACATTGTAAGAACATCAACCTCAACACCACAACACTATGGAGAATTCACAATGGTAACACAACACTCCAAGGCTCTTCCAAATTGACAAAACAACACTACAAAAAAGGACCTCTTCCCAACACAACTTCTCGCCACCACAACACACACACACAACAACAAAGCGCCACAGACCACAGGTAAAGAATTATCTACCCCGAGCCTCTCAGTTGTTGATGTACAGTACCGCTTATCACACCCTACCTCAGGCACCTCACCCTACCTGCGCTACCTGGCTTACCTCACCTTACCTCGGCTACCTCACCCTACGTGGACTACACTACCTAACCTAGCTTACCCCACCTTACCTGGCCTCACCCTACCTGGCCTACCTCACTGTACTTGTCTTAGCCTCTTCCATCTACTTTACCTTCCCCTACCATACTCTCTCCCCTTCCCTTCTGGACCCCACCTTACCTCTCTCTCTCTCTCTCTCTCCCTTTTGTTTGCTCCTTTCCCTGTTGCTCTTTTCCCTGCTCGCCTCCCCTCTATCTATTCCTTTTCTCTGCCATTTCCCTTTTGCTGTTAGAGTCTGCTTCTCCCCTCTTACTTTCTTTTTCTTTCTCTCTTTTTCATTCTTTTCTTCTGTCTTCTATTCTTTATTTAATTCTTAACCGATTCCCTCTTCTTTCTCGCTTTTTGTTTGTGTTATTTTCATCTTTTGTAATTTATTTGTTCTTACTACCTTTCTATTTTTATTCCACCTTTCTTCTTTTATTCCACGTCTTTTCTTTTTTCTTCTTACTCACGTTTATCTGTATGTTAGTTTACTTTTTTTTTTTTTTTTAGTATTCCTTTCTGTCGTTTGACTGTTTTCTTTCCCTTTTCTTTTCCTCTTTTTCGTTTCCCTCTTTCTCTCTTTTTTTTCTACTTCCAATTCACATAGTTTCCTTCATCTACTTTTTCTTCGGTCCCCTGATTCTGTTACTCTCTGTTCTTCCCTTTCCATCTCTCTTTCTCCCTACCCTCCTGAAGTACCCTCTTACCTCCCCTCCAGCACACCTAAACCCTTCCAAAACTCCCTCCTCCTTACCCTTCTCTACCACCCCTCCTTCTCCCCTCTCACACCCTTACCCCTCCGACGTGCTCAACCCTCCCCTACACATTCCCCAACTCCTATTCTTCCACGAGTGCCCCCTACACCCCCCACCTCCACTAGTCCCCCCCTCTGCCCCACCTCCCCTAGTCCCCCCCTCTCCCCCCTCTCTAAGCCACACTCAAGGAGCGTGTCTCCAGCATTGTGTAAAAGCAGTCAGTCGTGTAATTCTTGAGGATAATCCCCCACCAGGTGACACCAAACCCCCCAGCCTTACCTGCCAGCTCTCTCTCTCTCTCTCTCTCTCTCTCTCTCTCTCTCTCTCTCTCTCTGTGTGTGTGTGTTTATGTGAGCATGAATTTATATACATTATGTACACATATACACATACAGTATAGCTTACATCGTTATATCTGTTTTATAGTTCATTCGTGGAAACTTTTCACACCTGTAGATAATTGCATATATAATACTACAACTACATTATATCACACACACTTATACCAGCAGCTTTCTACGTATCAAAGCATCGAGGTTGTAATTTATTCAAAGCTATATTGAAAATACCAGAGCAAATTTTAATGAGTATCTGTGTGTAAAACAACAACTTTGTGATGTAATGAAAGATGAGATCACTTACTGTTTAATGTTACTGCCTGAGTTAATGAACACTGTAGCACACATGGTATTAATGAGTTTATGCTCTACTTGACAGTGAGGGAAATATATTACTTTTTTTTCAGTTATCTTTATATCATGATGATATAGTAAATAATTAATACTTACGTTCAATGAGATCTTGTATACCATGGAGGGAGGAGAGGGGGGGGGGCGTTTGTTGTCGACGTATATATTGATAAGACTAAAATGTTCACCTGTTGGTTGCAGGTGTAATGATATCGAACACACAATACGATAGTTAAAATGACCCTATGTATCAGTCACGCAAAGTGTACGTACATAGGTGTATACTAACACGTATGTAGAAATAATAATGATAATAATAATAATAATGATGATGATAATAAATCTTCCTTAGAGAAATACACCCTCATGTGGTATAAAATTAACATCAGAACCCTCACAGATAACATACAGTATATGACGTCACGCTCTTGTACGCTACCCACCATACAAGGGTCAGCCCACACACTACACCCTGACACGAACTCATGACAACAACCCGGAATGGTGGTGCATGTACGTTGTTCAGCCAAATCCTGTAAATTAATAATCAACACAGTTCTCCTTGTTTAAATATAACAATACCTGAGATGTTGAAGGTCGCCATCCTTTGTTCTGAGTTGAATATTGAGTCTCTCCTTGTGACAGTAAGACAGGTTACATTACAGTAATGGCCGTATAAGGGCATATAGGATACAGGGAGAGAGTAGGCTTACAAAGGTTACCTGTGCTGTTGAGTTACCTAAAGGACTAATTAGAATCACAGGTAACTCTCCCGTCATCAGTTACAAGGTGATACAAAGATGCTAAAAATATTCACGACGATGAGTAGATCAGTTGTGAAGTGCACCAAGATCTCCCGGAGTTATCTTGGTGTTTCATGCTTGGATAATGATACACGGGGTTCCGACTGTGATATGCACGATGTCATGTTAGGTCTCAGCAAACATTTAGCATGTATTGATCAGCTGACGTTGGTGATGAGCAGCGGGAATGATCTGTTATGAGCACACTTCTACCCTAACCTACAACACGGGCAGCGATCAAGAGAGTTAGCCAACAACAATAACTACAATAATCACGGTAAAAATTGACAATGGACGGGATTTAAGAGTCACTACGACCTAACTACATATTTGGAAAGGATTTGTCCATCGGGAAGAGGGAGGATCTGTCCCCCGGGAGAGAAAAATGAGATAGAGATAGAGAAACATTGATAGAAAAGAGAGAGAGAGAGCGAGAGAGAGAGAGAGAGAGAGAGAGAGAGAGAGAGAGAGAGATGAAAAAACTTTACTTAAAATAAAAAACAAACGAATCTCTCTCTCTCTCTCTCTCTCTCTCTCTCTCTCCTCAGCGTCACGTAATATAGTCCTCCCCAGGCTCCCCTCCCCTACCTCATTCTTCCCTCCTCTCTATTCTTCCCTCCACCTCCCTCCTCTTCCCTCTCTCTTCCTTTCACCCTCTCTACCATCTCTTCCCCTATCTACCCATTCTCCTCGCCCTCTCTTCATTCACTACACTATCCGTTCCCTGTTTTTAATCTTTCCCTTCTCCTCTCCCTCTCCTTCTCTCTCTACCTTGTCTTTATCTCTCTCTTCTTCTCCCCCTCCCTCTTCACAGCGTACAAACACAGCCAATTCTCCCAACCAACACAAGTTAACAGTCTAGATTCACGATCTTACTAGCAATACAGGATAGATTAGACAGACAGACAGACAGACAGACAGACAGACAGACAGACAGACAGACAGACAGATAGATAGATAGATAGATAGATAGATAGATAGATGAATCAATATAGAATAATAATTTGATAGATACTAAGACAGATAGATAAATAGACAAATGAATAAATATCAAGATAAAACAATAGACAGATAAGCGAAGATAAACTAAATAAAAGATCAATAGGAATAGACATAACAAAAGGCAAAACAAAACAAGAACGACACATAAGGAAATATGATAATAAGCACAAAGGAAACGAAAGACAGAAAATGAATACAAAGACAGATAAAAACACTAGAAAAAGAAATAGGAGGAAACAGATAGGTTGAGTTGAACACACACACACACACACACACACACACACACACACACACACACACACACACACACACAGGCATGGACTACAGAGAACAAGGTCACCATCAATCACACCAAAACCGTAGTCATGCACATCAATACCGCCACCAATCCAGTGCAAGCTCCGGCAGTTACAGTGGGTGCCCATCCTCTCTAGTTAGTGCAGTCTGCTAAACTCCTGGGTGTAACTATAAACCACAAACTGGACTGGAAGGCCCATGTAAACAACACTATCAAGGCAGCCTCGTACCGACTCTGCATGTTACGACGACTCAGGTCACTTGGGCACCTACGCCAGAGCTGGGGTACTATCTACAACGCATTTATTCTCCCTAAATTAAAGTATGTGTCACCAGCCTGGTCGTCTACTCTCAACTCTACCCAACAACGTCAGATAGAGAAGGTACAGAAGAGAGCCTGCAGAATCATGCTCGGCGCAGACTACTCCGGCTACAACAACGCTCTCTCCACCCTGGAAATGCCATCCAATCAGTGACCTCCACCACCATGCACTAGCAGGGTTTGGCAATGGACTACTGCACCATCCTCGTCATCGCTACCTACTGCCAACGGCAGTCCCCCGCCCCACCTCGTGCAGTCCGCCACTACAACAAAATTCATCCCATATGAGTCCGCACTGATAGATATAAGAATTTCACCATCCCATCTATTGTTAAAATAATAAACAGCTCCTGATTTATGTACTGCACATCCCTGTAAATGTATTGAACGTATATTATTATGTGTAAATCACATGTAAGTTTGTATATTTTCAGCCACAGCTGCAACTCTATTAATAAACCGTTTATTATTATTTTTTTTACACACACACACACACAGGGCCATCACCTAACACAGAGTACAAGTCAAATCCCAGACGGTGACTCGCCAGTGCCTCCTTCGCTATACGTCACTGTATCATCCTAATACGTAGTTATATCCCCGTTATACGTCGCTATAGCCCCGTTTTACGTCGCTATAGCCCCGTTATACGTCGCTATAGCCCCGTTATACGTCGCTATAGCCCCGTTATACGCTGCCTTATCTCGTTATATGTCTCAAACCTACCAGGAGGAAGCTCGAGTGTGATTGTGCAGAGAGACAGAAATGAGCCCATCTTCTATCTAGGAGAGGGATGGGTAGGGGTGAGGGAGGGGAATAGGGGATGGGAAGGTTGATGTAATGGATGAGAGGAGGGAATAGGGGAATAGTATGAAATTTGGATAAATAAGGAGGTTGGCGAAGGGTGATAGGGAGAGGGAACATAAAAGGAAGAGGAAGGTGGGAATGAGAGAGAGAGGAAGGAGAACGAAAGCAAGTAATATAACATAGATAAAGTGAGGAAGAGAAGGTGGTTGGAAAAAGATGGGGGGGGGGAGGGGGAAGGGAGAAGAAGGAGAGGACGAAGAAGGGCAGTGGTGAAGACAAAAGGGAGGGGGAAGGAAGGAGGATTAACGGAGAAGGAAAAATGTGGACGAACAGATAAGAGGAAAAATAGATAAAGAATAACAGATGAACTGATAAGAGAGAGAGAGAGAGAGAGAGAGAGAGAGAGAGAGAGAGAGAGAGAGAGAGAGAGAGAGAGAGAACCTGAATGAAGTGAGAGATGATAGTGATTTTCCAGAATTGTTGAGAGAGGGGAGAGTAGGGCAATGTAGAGAGAACGAAGGGAGAGGGGAGTGAGAGGAGAGTGAGAGGGGAGGGAAAAAAGGAGTAACAATCAAGGTAGGAGAAGACTGACACGTAGTTTGTAAGTAATAATAAGGATTGCGAGGGTAGAGGGCAGGATAGAAGTGGATATTGGAGAGAGAAAATAGAGAGATAAAGAGAGGGTGAGTGAGAGATAATGATCAAGACAGAGAGATACTTGTCGGTAGGGGAACCAAAATAGAGATAACTACAGGAATATGGCAGAGAAAGGAGACAGAAAGAGAGAAGAGAGAAAAAGTGTAAAGCGAAAGAAAAAGAGAGAAAGAAAATAGATATAAAAAACAGAAAAAAAGAAAGAGATAGAAAACGGTAACAAAAAGAGAGAGAGAGACAGGTGAAAGTCAAGGAAACCAAAAAAGATGGAAAGAGTTGATTGGAAGTAGAGGAAGCAGCAAAAAAAAAAAAAGTGAAAGAAATAACACACAGATAGAAAAATAAAATGAGAGATCGAGAGAGGCAGACTTGAAAAAACAATAACAAACTAAAGGAATGACTCGTACAAAGGAGATACGTCTCTTTTATTCACCACAATGACAAACATAATGAATGAGTTTATGTATAATTCTTTCAGTCTCTCTCTCTCTCTCTCTCTCTCTCTCTCTCTCTCTCTCTCTCTAGGAAAGGTCATATGGTCTTTACCTGACGTTGGTTTCAGAGGCGAAGTGTCTTCTATTTATCTTTATTGTTGTCTTCTAATCAACCCAGTTGTTGGGGATTTGCAATGCATAGGTTAATTTATTATTATTATTATTATTATTATTATTATTATTATTATTAGTAGTAGTAGTAGTAGTAGTAGTAGTAGTAGTAGTAGTAGTAAGAGAAGGGCATATGGGGAGAGAATTCAATAAGTTGATCAAGGCAGCTTCACTCCTCTAGTGTTCACAACCTCTGGTGGGATGGGACCAAGTGCAAGATGTTTCTACGCCAGACTCACGGAGTTGATCTCCGAACAGAAGCAGCAGCCCAGAAGTTATGTTACAGCCTGGATGAGATGTCGACTGTCTTTCTCTCTCCTTCGGTCGGCTTTGCTCTGCCTCAGGGGAACGAGAGCTTCTGCCCCAACTCCAACAACTGCTGCAGATATTGACTATGAGGCTACTGTCACTGAATGCGGCATAGATCTGCGGCTCAACTAATTTAACACAGATAGGAAAGCTACTTATGTATTAGGATATTTAATATTAAGGTAATTAAATGGTGGCGAAGGTGTGGCTATTGGGGGAGGCTGGAGGCCATATTTAAAAAAAAAAAAAAAAAAAAAAAAAAAGTAGTAGTAGTAGTAGTAGTAGTAGTAAAAAATAAAGTAGTAATAGTAGTAGTAGAATCGGCCCCAAAGCCGACAACAGTTGCAAATATTGACAATGAGACAACAGTCACTGAATGCCGCATAGATCTGTGGCTCAACTAACAACACAGCTAGGGTAGCTACTTATGTATTAGGATATTCAATTTTAAGGTAATAAATGGCGGCGAAGGTATGGCTATTGGGGGAGGCTGGAGGTCACTTAAAGTAGTAAAGTAGTAGTAGTAGTAGTAAAATAGTGAAGTAGTAGTAAACAAGATTCGAAGGCCCATTACGACAGAACAACAGCACGGCCAAAGTGGTAAGTTGCAGCAACTGTTGCTGCAAGTACCAGAGAATTTGAAAAAAAAGTAGCTATAGCGCAGAAGGTGGGCGCCTCGAACTGGTTAACTACGTTACCGATAAGGGCAAATGGTTTCAGTCTCAATAAACAAGAATTTACAAATGCCATTGCTCTAAGGTACGGTAGGCCAGTTGAAGGTTTGCCCTCCCAATGCGTGTGTGGCTCTTCCTATGACGTCGATCATATGCATTAGGCATGACGAAGTAAGGGATCTCACAGCAAATATGTTGAAGGAAATCTGCCGTGATGTCAGGGTAGAACCGACCCTCCTTCCATTGGACGGTGAGAATTTCCAACATAGGACTTCAAACACATCCAACGAAGCCCGTGTTGACGTCAGTGCTCGAGGATTCTGGACGGGGGGACAGCGAGCCTTCTTCGACATTAGGATTTTTGATCCCATGGCTGCATGTCACCGTAACTTAGCTCTCGATGCTGCACACAGGAGGAACGAGAACGACAAGATAAGGGCATACGGGGAGAGAATTCTCTCCTTATGTCGGCTTTGCTCTGCCTCAGGGGAACGAAAGCATCGGCCCCAAAGCCGACAACAGTTGCAGATATTGGTTATGAGGCAACAGTCACTGAATGTCGCATAGATCTGCGGCTCAACTAACTCAACATAGCTAGGATAGCTACTTATATGTATTAGGATATTTAATATTAAGGTAATAAAATGGCGGCGAAGATGTGGCTATAGGGGGAGGATGGAGGCCACGTTACTTTAAAAAAAAAGTAGTAATAGTAGAAGTAAAGTAGTAGTAGTAATAGTAGTAAAGTAGTAGTAGTAAAGTAGTAGTAGTAGTAACATAATTATTATTACAATTAATATTATTGTTATCATTACTAATATTATTATCACTTACGGTTTTGTAACGCATACGTTCTTTACATAATTCTAGACTCTATTATCAATTCTATTTATAACCAATCTCATGTTTTATGTCGTGTGTGCCTCTGACTACACTCCCTTTACCGGAAGTATAAAAATAACAAAAACCTTTTCACTCTTTTTATTGCGAGGAATTTTTAGCATTCACATATTACCAGTATTTTTTTTCTACTACGAGCGTGTAAATTACGAATGAGAATGTCAGGTATATAAAAAACAAATGTGACAGCAAATGAGGCTTCTGAGAACAGGTGTGTGTTTATATACAGAGGAGGACTAGGAAGAGTATGAAGGTTTATACAGAGAATTTTAGCTGTTTTGTAACTCTGACATAGACAGGGATCGTTTACCATTAATACAGGGTAGAGGACACACACACACACACACACACAAACACACACACACACACACACACACACACACACACACACACACACACACACACACACCGATAGATATAAGAATAGCACCATCTCATCTATTGTAAAAATAATGAACAACTCCTGATTTATGTACTGTACAGCCCTGTAAATATATTCAATGCATATTATATCATTATGTCTAAATCAAATGGAAGTCTGTAAATTTTCAGCCACCGGCTGCAACTCTATTAATAAACCTTTTATTATTATTATTATTATTATTACACACACACACATACACACACACCAATATCCTTCACGTTTCCTCTATAACAAAAATCCTCACTTGCCTCACAAACAGACACATACCTGACTCGTCTCTCATGTGCGTCCTTTCAGTCGCACACAGTGAGTCGTGCATAAAATACACCTTAAAAACAAAAAAAACATTCTTCGTAAATTTCATTGATCAGTAAATAGAAAAAAATCAGGTAACAGAGGGAACTGTGAGACTCATAAATAAAACTGAGTTGTAAATGCATAATTGAGATTCGTAAATAAAACATATACATTAACTACACACACACACACACACTACTACTACTACTAATACTTTGCTGTCACTCGGAATCGAGTATGACGATCATCCAGCTATGGTAAAATGATATGAGTTATTAGGGATGTCACCAAGGTTGGTGAGTTTTGAGGTGAGTAAAGAGACCGATATGGGACCTGCAGCGTCGTCCACATTCGTTTCACATGTGGAGGGCTACATCTACTGTGGGAGAGGCGGTGGTAGCGTCTTTCCGACGTTGGCGCTTCTGCCTCGGTTTGCAGTCGGGCTAACTCGAAAGTATTGACACCTTCTCGTGTGGTGCTCCCCCAAGAGTTACGATGTGGAGTAATCAACTCCCAGGTGAGGGGGTCGATTTGGCACCGTTTCAGGTTTGTCTTAAGACTATCCTTATACTTTTTCAATTGCCCGCCTGTTTTACGTTTACTATTCGTTTGGTGACTGTAAAATAGCTGCTTTGGCAGTCTACTGTCGTCCATGCGGGTAACATGGCCAGTCCAACGCAGTTGTTCATGGATAATGGTAGCCTCGATGCTCCTGCAGTTGGTGTCAGCAAGAATGCTGTCATTTGTTCTCCGTCTTCCACACACACACACAAATAGGTCGCATGTGGACAGACTCTACCTTGGGGGAGATGAAGAGGAAAGGGCAGGAGGGTTGGAGGGGGAAAGGGAGGTGGGTTAGGTGGTTAAAGGGAGGAGGGGAAGAGGTGGATGGTGAAGAGGAAGGGAATTTGGTGGGATAGTAGGAAGAAGATGAGGGAGAGAGAGGGTGGTGATTGTACATAAAAGTTAACTGACCTTTTTTTATAAACCTTAGAAAATGTCAATTTCCCAACATACAATAAATATGTACTGTAAATGTGATACGTCTCTCTCTCTCTCTCTCTCTCTCTCTCTCTCTCTCTTTTTCATCCATTCCTCTATGCATTCCCTCTGTACTTCTCGTTTCGTGTCTCTCTGTTTGTCTGTCCGTCTGTCTGTCTCTCTTTTTAAACTACCTCTCCCCATCTCTCCACCCTCCTGTCATTCTTCGTTATGTCTGTGTGTCTGTCTGTGTGTCTGTCTGTATGTGTGTGTCTCTGTGTGTGTGTGTGTGTGTGTGTCTGTGTGTGTGTGTGTGCCTTTCTATCTGTCTTTTAGATGTCGCTATAGACCCAGATGCTATCGGAACCAGTAAAGAAATGTTATACAATTGACCTATTTATTAAGTTAATAAAAAAGCTGAAATATATTACGAAAAAATGCGAATAAAAACAAGATTCACGATAAAACTAAAAGATTGAATAAAGTAAAAAATAACAGAAGAAAGAAAGAAAGAAAAGACACAGAAGGAAAAAATAAGTAAAAGATTGAAGGAAAATACTAACTGGGATGAATTCCTGTATATAAGAGAAAAATCTGATTGAAAAAAGGGAAAAAGAAGAAAAAATATAGGATGCAGTTTATCACCTTAAAAAAAAAGACGGGGAAAGTAATGGAAATAAAAGTGGAATGCGAAAAACGATGAACATGTAGGGAAAAAATAAGAACAAATATTGACAAAAGGAATATTATATAATGTTGAACCAAGAAGAAGAAAAGTAAAGATAGTAAAATATGACACAGAAGAAAAATAATTAAAAAGTAACAAAAAATAAAACTCGATAACATAATTGAAAGACAAAAATAAATAACCGAATAAGTATTAAAACGGGATAAACTCGGGAGGTAGAATGTCACTTCTACACGAGGTAAAGAATGGCGCTGCCGTATACGACTGCCAAATGCCCGAGTAAACCTAAAAAGAGTATCTCTCTCACCAAAGCAAACCAGACGATAAAAAAGTACCTTTTATCTGGAGGAGAGGGAGAGAAATGAATAATGGAAGATACGAATGGTGGACTGCATAGTGCAGTTGGTTGGTGTGTTTATTTATATATATATATATATATATATATATATATATATATATATATATATATATATATATATATATATATATATATATATAATGGAGAAAGTACAATAGCCGTCGCCTATGCCAGCTCCAACAACACAAGATTTAACACGGTTCATCTCCCTATTTTCACAGCCAAACCACGATAACGAGTCGACCAATTTTTTACCAGCAAAATGGATGGGTGATTTTTTCCTTTTTATTTTAGCTGTAATAATATTAATCCTCCAAAAAAGTTATATTACAAAAGCTGTCAGCTGGGAATGAATATGTATATCAGGTAGCGTACAATACATATACCCTTTTTTATCACAGTTTAAACCGCAAGAGTAATTAGCCCAGTTGTAATCAAATTAATGCAAAAGAAAAAATTACATGTTAGTGTTATGAGAGACATTTTATTATTATTATTTTTATTATTATTACTATTATTGTTATTGTTATTGTTGTTGCGGTTTTTATTAATAATATTATTACTATTTTTTTAACATTATTATCTATTTTTCGGTTACAATATAATTTTTCTGTCTGTCTCTGAATTCACAAAGAAATACGTATCAGAGTCAGTGAGGACTGGTGAGGGCTGGTGACCCAATGAAGGTAAAATGTCATGCACGGCTGGATGCTTTACTGAGGCGGAAAAGAAGATTTATACGAGATCAAGAGAAGTCACCACGTATGACAGACCAAGATGCTGTGTGTGGGGTGTTTCCTCTCTCTCTCTCTCTCTCTCTCTCTCTCTCTCTCTCTCTCTCTCTCTCTCTCTCTCTCTCTCTCTCTTGCTCTTTTCTTTCAATTTGTAAATTTCTGTGTATATAAGTACTGACATATCTGTGTGATAGTCTATTGTCCTCATCTATCCACCCATCCATCTATTGTGTATCTTTCTATCTGTCTTTCTATCTTCCTACTTCTGTTTCTTTATCTCTCTCAATTAATATCATGCAATAAATATCTTCGGGTTGTTCGAAAGATCTCATGGGCAAATGGAGGTTCTTGAAGACGCCTGCTTGCGTCTTCAAGATATCAGACCCCACAATGAGGGAATTCTTGAAGGATTCTCGAGATTTAAGAAAGATCAAGCCAAGGACTTCAGAGATGTTGGCCTCCACAATCCAGGAAGAATTTTAAGAGATGAAAATGGCCTCGAGTGTTAGGGTGAACCTCAAAGGAGTGAGAAATTCTTGGAAACGGAGACAAGACTTCAGAATGTATGAGAATTACAGGAGATGAAAACAAGACCGCAAGAAGGATTTCAGGAACGTCGGCCTTCAGAATGCAAGAAGAGTCGTAAGAAATGAAATGGGTTCAGGTGTCACTGTTAACATTAAAGGCTTGAGGAACTCCTGACTTCAGGATCTTCGTGAATTTTAGAGGTTGAAGGTAGATGGATTTCATTGACTTCAAACACAAGCATTCAAGAGGAACTTGAGGGGATAAGCAAGTGTGTGTCAGGTCATAGGTCTGACCTATTGTGTAAACACTTGAGTTTTTGACTCTGCACCTTGCTATCTGTGCTTAGATAAAGAGCACACAACATACAGAGAAAACTCCGCCCAGTAGGTATATGTAATTCACCAGCAAATACTGTACATTCACATGCAAAGATATTAATATGTATAAAAACACCACACCGCACCGTACCCCACCGCACCACACCACACCACACCCACACTACTATTTCTACTTTGTTGTCACTCGGAATCGAATATGACGACCGTCCAGCAATGACAGAATTATATGAATTTTTAATGGTGTTACCTTCGTTGGTGAGCTCTGGGGTGACTCGAGAGGCCGATACGCGTCCGGCAAGGCCGTCCACAGATGTTGCACGTGTGGAGGGCTACATCTAGTGCTGAAGGGGCGGCGGCATCATTTTCCCGGAGCGGGCGCTTGTCTGCCTCGGTATGCAGTCTGGCTAATTCGAAAGTATTGATACGTTCTCGTGCTTGGTGCTCCTCCAAGCGTTACGGTGTGGAGTAATCGTCTCCCAGGTGAGGGAGGACTATCCTTATAACCTTTTCAGTTGCCTGCCAGCGTTACGTTTACTATTCGTTTGGTGACTGTAAAGTAGCTGCTTTGGCAGTCTACTGCCGTCCATGCGGGTAACATGGCCAGTCCAACGTAGTTGTTCATGGATAATGGTAGCCTCGATGCTCCTACAGTTGGTGTCAGCAAGAATACTGGCATTTGTTCTCTTGTCTTCCAAACGAACTAGGAGGATGGAATGTAGACTACGTTGGTGAAAGTTTTCAAATGCCATGAGGTGCCTCCTATATGTGACCCATGTCTCGCTGCCATATAGCAGGGTGGGGAGGATCACTCCTCGATACACATGTAACTTTGTAGATAATTTCATCTCCCTACAGCTGAAGACACGGGGACGGAATCTACCAAAGGCTTGTGATGCACATCTGATCCTATGGTGAATCTCTTCATCGATGCCCATAGTGGTGGACAGGTGGGAGCCAAGGAACTGACAAAGGTTGACGTTGGAGAGGGTGGTCCCGTTAACCTGGATGGATGGTGGAGGCATGGCTGAAAGAGATGGAGGCTGGTAGAAAATATATGTCTTGCGTACAATCACCTCAAGGCAGAATTGTATATTAGCGTCTACATTGGTGTTAAGAATCTCCTGTAGGTCAGTGGGAGCGACACACACACACCAGACATTTAAACAAACACCTGTTAATTTTGTTTGTAGGTGATAACATGTACATTTATACCTTGCTGTTGTTGTTTCCGCGTAGTGTCCTGCCTACACTATACATGTTTTTTTTTTACCAACCATTCTGTATATATTTTTTCACTGCCGGCTTTATCGTGTTTGCAGTTTTGTATGACCCTTGACCCCTCGGAGTGATCGTGTCGCTGTTATTAATTCTGCGACCTAGTTGTCCATTCCTCGCTCACACATTCTGCCAGTATTGTTGACGATGACCCAGCAACGTACACCCACGGTCAACCACGAGTTGAACTAAATCCTTTGTTCCGAGGATTTAACTCCCTTTTAATTGGATTTAAACATTCTAAAGAGAATTAAACCCCTTTTGAAGGGGATTTTGTCAAAGCAGATTTAGCTCATCTTTTATCGACTCTTTAATGTGAAGTGATAAGAGTTGTAAAGCCAAGATAATCTTTGGTGGGTATTCTTAAGAAACTATAGACCCTCTTTAAAAGGCAATACTTCATTAGTGTAACTTAGTATTACAATTTCAAAAGGCTTAGGTCTTTTGAAAGAGGAATTAATTCTCCCAAGGATAATTTTACCCATTTATAACAAAAAAAAGTTAATTTTAGAGTTCACAGACTTTTTGAAACATTTAACACGTTAGTACGAGATTCAGTCCTTTAATAAATCAGTTCTCACACTTCATTACGAATGGTTAAAAGATTAAATATTTTTACAGCCTTAATTTATATTACTAAAACTAACATCATTTGCTGAAACACTTTAACATTTATTCTGATTCTATAGATTGTTTAATGGAACTGTATCCACTGAAAAGGTTTTAAGCTTGTCTGCGTTCTTCAATGATTGACCAGGAGTCAGTCAGCAGAGCCACAAGAATTGATGAAGGGAGGGAGACGCCAGAACTGTTTTAATAGCTACATCCCTGACCAAGATGAAGTTATTCTTGAAATTACGTTTGACATCGATTCCGTTTGTGAGACTGATAATGTAAGGCTCCTGTCGCCTGTCTGCTGCCTCGCAGTTTTGGGGTTGTCTCGTACACGAGTTATTTTGTTGTCAGTATAGTAAGAGGCCTCTTGGCTAAGTCTTTTCACGGCTGCCTTCACCAAGAGGCGGCGCAGAGTGTCGTCAAAAAGATGGGTGTGATTCTGCCGTCCTTTATTGTCAAAGGACAAAGGAACGTACCGAAAAAGAGAAACTTAATTGTCTCAGGATTATCGATCACCAGGCAAACGCTGACGACTTTGTTGAGTTTGAGGCTCTCTGTGACACGACCAAGGACTGCGTAGTTGACCATCTACTGAGGTTAAAACCTTGCTTCCGCACCTACGCAACCGGCTGGGAGGGACATGACTGCTTTATAACTACCAGTCTGTTGAAGGAGTAATGCTTCCATGTTGGTGGCGTCAGCGGAAAGGTCAGTGTTGAGGTCGCTTGAATGGAGATGAGGAGGTACGCTTGAAAAGGTCACTGTTCTCGGCTATGTGTGTGTGTGTGGAAGCTGTTCATTGCTGTTCACTCTGGGGGTCATACCAGATGGCCAGAGATTGTCCTGAGTTGTTGTTCTTCGTTGTTGTCATCACTGACGGCACAGTCCTTGTCCACGGGTCACATCTCTCCTCCTATTGATTTCTGCCATAGTGAAGATTCGTTAGATGATTCTCTGGGCCTTTTCCTAGATACAAAGAAAAACATCAAAGGAAGGTGTTCTGTCTCCCCACAAGAGGGTAAAGGGAGGAGTTGGGTGGGGTTTAAGTAGGTCGGGGGGGGGGGTTAAAAGCCACAGCAGTGAGCGGCCGTCAGTTGGCACATTCAGCAGGTGAGGCAGTGATCATTATAACAATTACCACATCATACCTGTCATAACTTTCATCATAACTCATTTCTCTGAGGATCTGATAGTTCCCTAAGCACTGCCGAGGCATGGTATATGGGGCTTATGCCGTTGTTGCCCGTATACGTTTTATAACCATTTATACACAGTAGAGCCGCAGCCCCAGGCACATCCTGTGTCAACATGGCGCCTCCCTCTCTACCACACACCCTAACACATCCCTATACTAGACCTCGACGCCTCCCTCTCTACCACACACCCTAACACATCCCTATACTAGACCTCGACGCCTCCCTCTCTACCACACACCCTAACACATCCCTATACTAGACCTCGACGCCTCCCTCTCTACCACACACCCTAACACATCCCGGTACCATACCTAGGTACCTCCCTCGCTAGTGTATATGAAGTGTTTCTGTGGTTCACCGGATATATTCTGTTGCAGCTCAGGGTAATCCTTCTAGGTGTGTTCGTCGCTGTAATAAGTAAACGCACAGTTGCCTCAATATGTTTCTTTATTATGTAGAGTAAAGATATTATTTATATAGTAAGTTACGTCGAGTAGATTGTATTTATTTTTGTGAACAGTCAATTTTGTTTATCCCAATTAGCTGATCGCCTCAATCCCAGCCGTCAGGGGGGGGGGGGGGTTTCTACAAAGTGAAAGGGCAGAGAAATTGTAGAAAAATGAAAGACAGACAGACATATAGTAAGGACGAAAGAAACAATGACAAACAAATGACTTTAAAATTACAAAAAAAAATCCTCGCTTCTGTGACTAATTCTTTCATTATTATTTTCAGTGACAAAGGGGCGTAAAGACCATGTGTATAAAGGCTGTAATTTTCATAAACTCGTAAGAGAAAAGCCTTTAAAGACATATTTATGACGTAGTGTGTTGAAGCTTCATGGTGGTACTCAGGAGAGGCAAGAGGAGGAGGAAGAGGAGGGCTAGGGAGGAGAGAGAGAGAGAGAGAGAGAGAGAGAGAGAGAGAGAGAGAGAGAGAGAGAGAGAGAGAGAGAGAGAGAGAGAGAGAGAGAGAGAGTGTGTGTGTGTGTGTGTGTGTGTTTGGAAGAAGGATGGGCAGTAAGGAGTGAGGTAAATGGAAAGAAGAGAGGAAGGAGGAAGAAAGCGTAGGTAAGGGGAGAGATAGAGGAGGGGAGGGGAGAGGAGGGGAGGGGAGGGAGGGGAGGGGAGGGGAGGGGAGGGTAGGCAGAACCAATGAAAGAAGAGGATGTGTTTGTTCGTAAAATATTCAAAGGTGGAGTCTTTGAGTGTCACTGTCTCTTTATCTCTCTCCTGTTGATGGTCTCTCCCACGCGTCTGTCCTCTTCTTCTGTCTCCCCCTGTCTCTTTCTCCTCAATCCTTTTTTTATATTTCTCTCTCTCACTCGTGAATAATCTTTGACTCTCTCCCCCTCTCTCTCTCTCTCTCTCTCTCTCTCTCACCTGAATCACATCGTCTCTCTTTATCTCTGTTTCTCTCTCCTAAATCTCTTTGTCTCCGTCTGTCTATTTGTCTCTTAAATATCTTCATCTCTGTCTTTGTCTCTCTTGAATCTCTCCAATATTTTCACCCTGCGTCTGTACTTGATTCTTTTCGCCTTTGTTTCTTCTGTTTCTTCCGATGTCATTTATGTCTCACGATAATGTAATTTTTTCGTCTGTCTCTCAGTTTGGATCTCTTCCTCTTTGTATCCTGTCTCGCGTAGAGAGAGAGAGAGAGAGAGAGAGAGAGAGAGAGAGAGAGAGAGAGAGAGAGAGAGAGAGAGAGAGAGAGTGTGTTCAGGGATAGTATCGCTTAGTTCACGACATGCGTAAGTGACATAATGAAGACGAGTTTTTCACACACACACACACACACACACAGGTGGAGGATGTACCTTTATTTCAAGCCAAATGTTTAATAGTATTGTTCTGTAAAATTGTATATCCTTTAAATAGTTCTTCTCATTACTGTGTTTACTTTATATTAACTATATGAAAGAGTTAATAAGTGAGGGCTTTAGTTTGGTGATAGTTATTGAAAGGGAGGAAGGAACCCAGAGATCACACGGCCAGATCAGCGTTGGAGTAAAAGTGCATCACAAGTAGATTCTTCATATACACTCAGCCTCTAGTGATGATAAGTGCTACAGTGTTGTCAAACAAAACAAGTTAATTAGATGAGAATTTACCTCGAGAATAATTTTCTTTGTTGATAAAACCTTTTATAATTTGTTTTGCGTGGATGGTCATATTATTTTTTTAATTACTAAATATAAAATATATATGAATATATAATGGACATGATGCAATTTTTCTATCCATTCTTCCTTGTAAAGTGATTTATCATTACCTCCTTTTTTTGACGAGTGCTATAGTTTTTATCAGTGGCCTACCGCTCTACATTAATGATCTCCGCTAGTTTAAAATTGAAAAAAAGGAAGGGGAAAGAAGTTAAAATAATGAGCCAGTGTACCACGCCATCAACCACACCAAGACCATGGTAATACACATTAACGTCTCTTCCCACCTCCCTCCATCACACAGTCCCCAACACACTCCAGGTTGTAGAGTCCAAGGCCTCCGTCGTCTCAAGTCCCTCGGAGTTCCTGCGAGTTCTTGAATGTTTCCACAACATCCAAACTCCTAAGCTCAGCTATGCTTTACCTACAGAAGAAGGCGTCGAAGATTATTCTCGCCCTCTTTTACACAACAATATCAAGAGGCGTTCAACACACTGACCCTCTCAACTCCCTTTGATCATCACCCTGGCCTCATCTGTCAGTGTTAGACGAAGCTACTGCACCAAATTAGCAACCGTCTCCTGCTACCACCTGAAATCTTCCGTCCGTAAATTGCTGTTCGACACCCAGAGACATATCGCATCTCATAATGAAAGTATTAAGAAGCAAGTTGAAGATCACTTAATCGTGGACCGTGACAGTTAAATTTTTTTGAGTGAAAATATCCTTTAATGAAGTTACCTTTGTCCCTCTTTCTTCCCCTCTCTGCTGAATACTTTACGTGACTGTCATAACTGATTCATTCGTGACTGTCATTCAGAAATATTAAGATCTCTTGTTTTGTTCAATAATGCCACACACAACAGTGGTCCCTTATGTTACAACTTTAATGCTGTGTCTTCTGGTTAGGAATAAATATGCAATTTTTTAAGTTGTTTATTGTATGACGCTAAGACCTAACGCCCGGTAACCCTAGTAGGTGAAGTATATTAAACAAACACCAAGTGAAATATTTTTAATAGCCCAGGTAGTTTTATCTTAAACTATTCGGTAATGATCATGACAATAATAAGTAAATATTTTGTAAAAGATGAAGCAACAGACGGATAGAGTATATTTATGTAAAGACTGTTTAATTATAAAATAGATAGAAGGAGTTACACGCAAGGACACAAAAACAGACACAGACAAACAAACAAATACTGCAGACAGACGAAAAACAAAAATGTTGACAAATAAGCAGGCAGGTAAAGAAAGAGAAAATTATGAACATAAATAAAAGATCAAATTCGTAATAACGTGCGTTTGGGTGATGATGGCTAGACAGGACTGGTCTTCTCCGTCTTGGAGAAGGTGGAGAGTGCATGACTGGGTCCAGTGGTGGTGGTGGTGGACGCGACTTTGAGTTCTAAACCTATGACGAGACGTAGGGTATCATGCCTGACTGGTTATCACCAGTTTGTGAGTGGGTAGTGTGGTGTGGTGTGTGTGTGGTGTGGTGTGGTGTGGTGTAAGTGCAGAATCCTGGGAGGTGGTGTGTGTGTGTGTGTGTGTGTGTGTGTGTGTAAGTGCAGAATCCTGGGAGGTGGGAAATGGTGATATCTGTCAGGGGGAGCGGAAGGTACCAGGAACTAACGACTGGGAAGGTGCCCCAGGGGCAGCCCCTGGGACTGCCCTAAGACAACCACTGGCCTCCACGTGGCAGTGCCCGGTAACTGAGAGTTGATCTCAGGCTAACGGCTGTTGCGCACATAAAATAATTAATTAATTTTCTTAATACCTCGAAATGCTTTAAAAATGTTCTAGAAGTCTATTAATTCTCTTTTCTAACACGTCTATAGCAGTGCTTAATGACTCTAAAACTGGGCATCAGCTGTTTGTGATACTTGTGAAGACTAGAGGAAGCCACCACATTGCATGCATATATATATATATATATATATATATATATATTATATATATATATATATATATATTTATTTATTCATTTATTTATTGACGCAGTTAATGAATGCATCATTGTCCACACAATGATGCCTCATAACATTAGCATCATATTAGAGTTTCATTATCTGCGTCAATTTACCATAGTTTTAATAGACAGATAATGTCATCACCACAATATAATAATTGGAAATTTTACCTCCGCTAATTGTTTTGTTTATGGCTCTACATTAATTCACTTTGATCATTTTTATTTCAATTGTTAAAAGAACATATAACATTATGTACTTTTTGCTACATGCAATAATATATAACAAATATCCCTAATGATCACTAACAAACGATTTTATCACATATAATTATGTATGATGATAATTATTGCAGTGTTTGAGGCCGTTGTAGGTGAGCTGAGTCGAGAAAGTGAAAATAAAGACAAAATATTTGAAACTATGTAACCCACTGTACTGTATACATACTTCTTCTTTGTTAACATGTTACAATTCTCTTCTCGCTTTAACAACATACAATCAAATATTGAAATATATACAACTGACTGAATAAAGGAGTGAGTAGCCATCAAATAAACATATAGACACGGAAGATATAAAGCAAAGACAGACAAATACACATCAGTTCTGATCCTAACGGGACAAAGTTCTCCAGTTTCTTGACATAAAAGATGGATTTTTTAAACACAAACAATAACATCAATAGACACAAAGTTGGAATATAAACAAGTCTAAAATGCCAATCGTACAGAAGTGAAAAAGCTCAAGTGGTAAGATCAGCACACAAATGTACAAAAGAATAATTTTAGAGGTACAAAAACTTTAATCCAAGAAACACAATAGTGGACACGCGGCGGCCATATCACTTATAGTACGTTATAGTGAAAGCGTTTATCTTCTTCCTGGTCTTACCGAGAACTGGAAAGTACGCGTGTGGGAACAGGTGTGGCATGGTTGAGGGCGTGGTTACGGAGAGCTGAGTGAAGAGGTTGTGTGGTTAAATGGCCTGTACGACGTGAATGACCTATCAAATCTTCGGTTCCTATAGGGGAAACTAAGACGTCCTGTGTAAGGTATGTGGAAGTAAATTATATCTTTAGAGAAGGTGTTACATATTGCTTTGGGTCGAGGATTCTTTTAAGAATTTTGCCAATATAAATTTCAGTAAATCTCTCAAGGAAAACTATTATTAAAGAGTAGTTCCTTGATATCTTTCAGTTCAATATCAGGTTGTAAATACTTGGAACATATATTAAAAACTCTGCAGGTGAGGTAAGGTAAGTGTCGTTTGCAATGAATATGGATAAAAGATGTACATTATGCATTTAATTCAGTGAAATTAGGTTCTCTGTACAAAGCTCTCCTAAAACTATCTTGGTGACGATGGATACGAACATCAAGATAGAATAATAACACTTACGTATATGATTTACGAGTATATGTCTGACTGAAATACCAAGTATCGATAATGTCACTGATGTGAAATGTTAATTATATAGACATTTTGAAGAGTATTTGTTATTTAAGGGCTCATATGATGGTAGTCCTCCTGTGGGTTTGTTTGTCAGAGTGCATTTGTTCAACTTATTTGGGAAGGATACAAAATATATAAATACGAAATACCAAAAAAAAAAAGAAGAATATTAGAGAAAATAATGGAGGGAGAGAGAGAGAGAGAGAGAGAGAGAGAGAGAGAGAGAGAGAGAGAGAGAGAGAGAGAGAGAGAGAGAGAGAGAGGAAAAATTCCTTTTAACATTAATGATAAATTAAATATATTAGTTCCAGGCTGTGAAATATTATATAGGAGAACCCGCGCGGGATGTCATATGCATCACCTCATAAATACGCGGCCCAGGCGGATTCATCGCTCAAGAACGACCCCGTTTACTGCTGTGCATAAAAGCAGTTCGGAGATATGATAGACAATTCTCCTATGAGTTTTGGAAATATTATAGACTATTTCCCAAAGAGTTTTATTCTTCTCCTCAGATAATGTTCGTCTCCCGCTGCTCCGGGGGACGTGGAAACTTTCATATTTTAGAGGAAAAAGAAATATATTTGATATTTATGTGTATTTAAAGTTCGTCTCGTCTTGTTTATAATGTGGGGCTGGAGGTGATGACGAGGGTGGTGGTGGTGGTGGTGGTAATGACGATGGTGGTGGTGGTAGTGGTAGTGGTAGTGGTGGTGGTGGTGGTGGTGGTGGTCGTGGTGGTGGTGGTGACGATGGTGGTGGTGGTGGTGGTGGTGGTGGTGGTGGTGGTAGTGGTAGTAGTGGTGGTGGTAATGACGATGGTGGTGGTGGTGGTGGTGGGTGGTGGTGGTAGTGGTAGTAGTGGTGGTGATAATGACGATGGTGGTGGTAGTGGTAGTGGTAGTAGTGGTGGTGGTGGTGGTGGTGGTGGTAATGACGATGGTGGTGGTGGTGGTGGTGGTGGTGGTGGCGACGGCGGTGATGGTGATGGTGAGAGGAGGGTAATAAGAAAGTGATGGAATATTGAGGGTGATAATGATGATAATTACAAGAGAGATGGTGAAGATGATGAAGGTCGGATAAGGTGATGGTAGTAAGAGAGAGAGAGAGAGAGAGAGAGAGATACCAAGGAGTAAGTGTAGGTTGTGTGTCCAAATTACGTTTTCTATGAACTGTCGTGCAAGTAGTTTACGTAAGTGTGTAATTGGATACATACACTCACGCACACGTTCTTAAACACACACGCATACACCCACTTACAAACACCCACGCACTCGTACACCTAGGCAGACTTACACACACACACACACACACACACACACACACACATCCAAAAGCCCACCATAAAACAGTTAAGTTGGACAGACAGACGGATAGACATATACACAGAGTCCACTAATTATAAGTGGCGTAAAACAGAAACAGTGAGTTAAATAAAACTGAAAAAATTTAAAGTATTCTGTTTATTATTTATTATCTTCGTTTGTGTGTTTTTTTTTCTACATTTAATTAATTTGCCATTTTTTTTTTCATTATATTGTCATTAAATTTTCTTCATCATTTAATCTCATTCAATTGGTCTTTATTAATTTCTGTTTATTTTTTTTTTCACTCTTCATTCATTTGTTCGTAATTTCTATCATTCATCATCTCTTCCCGTGTTCTGGTAGTAATTCCACAACAGATGAATGAATCGACTCGTGACATTCGCATCTCGTCAATAATTTCACCCTTGATGGAATTTTTTTTTATCATGCCACAGTGAATGCCGAGAGTTCATTCAGTGGAAACCAAGACGAAAATACCTCGATAATTGAGTGGAAAAAGATCATCATTGTGGAATAAAAAAGAAAGGTGGATTCTATTTCTCCTGTAATACGTGTGTTGAGTTTCATTTCTGTCTGTCTGTCTGTCTGTCCGTCTCTCTGCCTGTCTGTCTGTTGTTGGTTTCTTAGGGAATTGTCTTTTTGTGTTTGTTTTCCCGTGTGTCTGCTTAACACTTTTTTCCTGTTTGTTTGTTTGTTTTTGTGGGTCTATATTTTCACCTTTCTCCTACAAAATCAAATAACACTAACATAGAAAACGTAAACCACGACTTATTGCATAGAAAACGTAAACTACGACTCATTATATAAAAAACGTAAACTACGACGTATTACATAGAAAACGTAAACCACGACGTATTACATAGAAAACGCAAGCCATAACGCACCATCCTATCTCATCAATATGCCACACCACAGGCAGAAATATTGTGCACATAATATTATATTCTACTTTTCTATTGCATCATAAGAATCAATGACAGAATGTTGCAGGAATGGTTGAATTGCCAGTTAAAATAACACCGAAAATGTGACATATTGACTCACGGTTTAACTGGAATTTATTGACGTTACTCAGGCATGTAAAAAAAGAGAGAGAGAGAGAGAGAGAGAGATGGTAATATTGTTCGCGATTCACAGAAGAAAGTCATAAATGATTGAAATGTTTTACTTTGACTATTTTGTGTGTGTGTGTGTGTGTGTGTGTGAGGTAAATTGTACAGTATGTTATAATCAAGGTGACATCTCTCTCTCTCTCTCTCTCTCTCTCTCTCTCTCTCTCTCTCTCTCTCTCTCTCTCTCTTGTTTAAAGGTCTCTTTCTTTCAATGTCTATTCTCTCTCCATTCAAGGCTCTCATTTTCTTTGTCACTCTGTTTAAACTCTTCCCTTTTAACTCTCTCTCTCTCTATTTAAACTCTCCCTTTCTCTGTATTTCTCTTTTCCTATATTTACGTATCTCTTTCCTTTCTTTCTCCATCTCTCTCTGTCTCTCTCACTTATTCTCTCATCACTCCATCCTCCCGACAAACCTCATTCTTCGGCACTAAACCAACACTCCATATCTCTATCAGTTACGAAATAATCATAAAAATACAAAACTGTAGTGGATCTAGTCAGAGTGGGGGGGGGGGGGCAGCTCACGCCACCCGGCCTTGAGAAGCTCCCAGACGTATAGATAATTCGACGGAGATGTGAAAACGATACATTTTATCATTTCGTGCCAAGATTAATGTTGAGAAGAAAGATTCGGATTTATGTACCAGAGAATACCGTGGGAGGAGGAGGAGGAGGAGGAGGAGGAGGAGGAGGAGAAGGCATCGAAGAATGAATGGTTTCTGCCTTTGGTCATGTACTGCACTCCTCAAACAAAGGAAGAAAGAAAAAGATAAACATGGCGAAAGGAAGAGGGGAAGAAGAAAGAGGAGTAAGAAGGAAAAGAGAGAGATAAAGAGAAAGAGGAAGAAGAGAAGAAGTCTCTGATAAAGGAGAAGGTGGGAAAAGGGGGAAGAGGAAAAACATCAAGAAAGAAAGAAGGGAGAAGGAGGAGGAGGAAGAAGAGAAAAGGATGAAAAAGATGAAGGTAGAAGGAAAGAGGAACGAAAAGAAGCATGAAGAAGACATGAAGGAAGGGAAGGAGGAAAAGGGGGAAGAGAGGTCAGAGGAGGAATTTCAAAAAGGTATGAAAGGAATGGGGGAAGAAGAAGAAGGATGAAGGGACGATAGGGAAGGGAGAAGAGGAAGGCGGGGTAGAATGAACGGTGGCTGGTCCTGGTCATGCACCTTGCAGTTCTCTTCTACGAAATGACGTGCATGTCACCTAGCAATTCAATTTTCAATCAATGGTCCCCTCCACCGAAGGTCATGGAAGATTGATTACAGCAGGTAGAGGCACACTGCTGGTCTCCATGACGCGACAAGAGGGAGAGAGATTTATATATATATATATATATATATATATATATATATATATATATATATATATATATATATATATATATATATATATATATATAAAAGAGAGAGAGAGAGAGAGTACTTGAATACCAAGTTCGATGTTTTATGCCAAATGTTGTGCAAAAACTTCCTTAATGATGAAGGTGGAGTCTCTCACCCACATACCTCCGTGTCACAAGTAGAGTACAAGGCAGGTACACGGCTGGTCTGTCATATATGTTGGTTCTATATACTTATCGGCTATACTGAGGCAACTCGCAGAGGTATACTGTATTTAATGCTTGCAGGGTATTATAAGATATACTCGTGTTGAGTCAAAGTGTATGTCTTATACCAGCGTATAAATATTCTTTATTAAGGTGCAGATACTTTGTTATAGGATTAAGTACATGTTCATAAGGTATACGGTATGTCCTAAGAATATATATATTATCAAGACACTGCTAGACCATATATACATCGTACAGCCGTGAGTGTCTGTCTCCTGTGACACGTAGGCAATTTCACGTATAATTTGCCGGATCTCTCTCTCTCTCTCTCTCTCTCTCTCTCTCTCTCTCTCTCTCTCTCTCTCTCTCTCTCTCTCTCTCTCTCTCTCTCTCTTTCTCTCTCTCTCACACACCGTATTAGGGGGGGGGGGGTGGATCATATAGGACAGATAAGACACACAGAGAGGCAGGCAGCTAAAGATGATACAGAATATCAACAAACGAAATCAAATGAATCCTGCCATAAAAGTTAATAAAACAAAAATGGACCAGTTTATACATGGACTACAGCTGTACTGGACCTTGAGAGTAGTGGACACTTTTATGAATGAAATAACTGGTCGATAGACACACTAACTACCTAGACAACTTTCCAATACACTTTACTATATAATCAATGGTGAATGGAGGTGCATTTTTAAGGTCTCTTGGTGATATGGATTTGTGTTGTCATGGCGTTATTACACTGGAGCTATAAAATGGTGTTATTGTGGTGTTATGGTGCATCTACGTTATGTTGTTCTGGAGTGACGTCATTGTATGTTAATTAACCTGTCGAGAGTGATGAGTTACTGAGAGATTAAGAGAGTAAATGAGAATGTGTGAGACAGGCAGACAGACAGACACAAAGACAGACAGACAGACAGACAGTCACAAAGACAGACAGACAGACAGACAGACAGACAGACAGTCACAAAGACAGACAGACAGACAGACAGTCACAAAGACAGACAGACAGACAGACAGTCACAAAGACAGACAGACAGACAGACAGTCACAAAGACAGACAGACAGACAGACAGAAAGAGAAAAAAACATTGTAATCAGTATAATCCACGATTACAATGATCCCTCACTTAACCAACCTACACACCCATAAAACTGTCTTCATTTTTTTTAGATAGATGACGTAGGTGATATGTGAGAGAAAGAGAACGATTAGTGTTGAAGGCGTCAGCGAGAGAGAAGCGTTCATGACCAGAGGCTGAGTGAAGGTTGAAGGCGACCGTTATTGCTCATGACAGTAATCTGGCGTCATGTAGCTGAAACTGATGATGAAGCAATCACAGGATTATGCTATTCACATCTCGTAAATCAATGCCGGGTCTCTCTCTCTCTCTCTCTCTCTCTCTCTCTCTCTCTCTCTGATATAATTGAAATATATATATATATATATATATATATATATATATATATATATATATATATATATATATATATATATATAAAGAAAATAGATTGCTAGCAAGATACTTATCATCTTACGCAGTCACCATCATCAACACCATCACCACCATCACCACCATCACCACCTTCATCATTCCCTCATTCATCTCTCTTTTCTCACCTTGACTCACTCATCACCACCCATTCCCTCACAACTTTCGTCGACAGCGGATCCCTTTCACGCCGCGTCCGTCCGTTCGTGATCGTCTTTTGTTTCCCTGAATCCGTTCTTGATTGCGTTTCGTTACACTTTACCGCGTCTATTCTTCCCACCAGCCCAACGCCTCTCACATCTCCGTTCTCCCTGCGGAAAAATGACCTCGATTCGATTTTCAACAGGTGTCTTTCTTGCGGGTTTGAAATACGTATTTTTTTGTTTTTCTTTTTTTTACATTTACCGGTTAATAAAAAGAGTAATTTGCAATTTCTCGCGAGTTTTAGGGGTGGTGATGGTGGTGGTGGTGGTGGTGGGGGAAGTGATGGTAAGGAAGTATATTTATTAATTATTTGTGTTATGTTATTCCCTAAGATCACAATATACTGTGTTCAAGTAGAGTGATTTCATGAACAGGTCAGGTACTTAAGGTTTCATTAACTTGACTATTGTATTGCTGTTGTACCTGAATTCATGTTTTTCCCAATATCTGTATAACTCTTTTCTATTATTCCCAAGCCTTTATCTGCATAATAATAAATCAAATATAATTTCCTATATCTAGCAGTTTGTTTATGTGTTTGCCGAGATAATACTCTTGTTTATCTGTTTAGCTATCTGCAATAATATCCCTAAAAATATCTATCCGTTACGCTTAGTGTGTAAGTGACTATTTATTTTTGTATTTGTTTATCAGTCTATAACAATACATCTAAGTTATGTTGTGCAGATTAGCAGTGCCCCGTAGCCGGTCGTGCCTGGATTAGGGGCCGGACAAATGGACCTTTCGTGTCCTTTTGCCCGGCACTTGCCTGGAGAACAAGTTAATATTATGAAAGGAAAACTCCCAGACAGAAATGTCGGGTGCTGCGTGACCCTCACCTCCCCGTACATGTTTAACCAGCGTGGTCTGTCAACCAGCGAGGCGGCGGGAGGGTGTGTGCTTCACCTGACGCCATATTGTGATAGCTGATTTCTCCTATTTCTCTTGGTCTATTCTTACACTGACCTGGCCTGAAATCAGTATTAAAGTTCCTACTCATTGTTGTGTAAGCAGAATTGTGCTACAAATTTAAGTGAAAATGTCAACTTGTAATAAGAAGTAAGGAAAATTGACCGAGTGACGGTAAAAGGCATTTAGATGGACACAGGTGATCTGTGATTGATACACACAATAAGTTGGAATATTTTGAAATGTTAATTTAACGTTTTCTATACAAATTCCCCCTAAAATTTGTTAGGGCAAGTCAAAAATAATATCCGGACAAGTAAATTTCATAAGTCACTTGCCCGGGGCAAGTAAATGTTCCACATAATCTCATAATGCTCCACACAGCCTGATATATCTCTATATCTCGATACTATTCATACACATTTACCTGTAGATTCACCTCCTTTATGATTATCAATCTTTCTACGGACACATCTATTCCTTTCTGTGAATATTCTTCATGGCTGAGAAATGTACAGAAGAGACAAATGGAAAAACAGAGAAGAGAAATAAGGTGTTAAGGTGAGAGGAAGAGGAAAGGTATACGAATACGGGGAATTAATTTCTTATTAAAGTACAAACTCGTCAAATGGGACTCTGTTTTAAAAGGCAAATAGTGCCCCTCGCTAAATCCATACAGCGTCTGAGAGTAACAGAGATCTGGGAGGGGTGGGCAGGAGAGGAGTGGGGTAAGGGAGGTAAGGGGGGTACAGGGGAGGAAGGGGAAAGGGGGAGCCTCAGCAGGAAGAGGAGGGAGTCTATGCAAATTCCCATAATAACGCACTTCCGATGGAGATGTGTATTAGCATGTGTTCTGTGTAGTGCGTCCGGCGAGCGAGCAAAGTGACCGTGATTGAAGGGCACATTGGCCGGCGACGATAATTGCTACGCTCAACTAACTACCCAATAGTTAACAGCGACGGCAAACTAGCCTCAGTAGAGAGCAGCACGTGTCATGTTTCATTAGAGGTGTTCGAAGCTTCGGACATATGCCGCTCGGGGAAGTAAACGGAGGCGTAAGATAGACTGTGTTCGAGGCAAAGTGATGTTGTCTGTGTTCGGAGCTGAGGCGTGTAAGGCAGACTATGAATTAGAGGCTTATTGATTTGGTACTGAGAGTCGACAGCCTGACACAGAACCGTAGCGAAATACAAACTGCATTGTGTGTCCACGAAGGAAAACAGAGTCCATTGTTTTCAAGTTAGATCAACGTTGGTTACATTCAAAGAGAAGTGCCGAATCCACCTGGTAAACACATGGCTGCAAGTTTCCTGTGGCCTAGACTTGAGGGGATGTTGTTGACGTTGACGTTATAATTATATTACTGCGCTTCAACAACTAAGTTCTTTAAGCATGTAACAAAGTTAGTAATTACACTACAGTCCATCAACAATTGCAACTTATGAGATACAACTTTCTGGACTGAAGGGATTAAATCCTAAACAACCATAACACTGTGGCACCGGACACATATTACAGAAAATATTCACTAAATTATGAAGAAAATAGAACTCTCAGGCGAGATCATCTGAGGTAACACTTGAATAAATCATCATATTGGCCGGACAGAAGCATTCTCACTTTCCTGGATTCGTCGGTTTTGTTCGTTAATTCAGTTCAATATCAAATCATCGCCTCAAGATTACCTGTGGGTAATACCCGTAATATTGAGAAAATTTAAGGAATCAAAGTTTGTGTTAGTGTATTTTCATCGTATTGCAACATTACCTGCAAGTGATACCTGTAATTACAAATAATTTGAGTTCCTTTACGAGCGCCAACTACAATCTGTTCCCCAAAACGTAATTCTCTCCATAATTAGTGGCCAGACTCACGACAATAAAGCATTGTGATAGTTATAATGAAGACCAAGTAAAGTTCAACAATGAAACCTTAGAAAAGTTCACTAATAAGAACGATGCCGATGGTGATGGTGTTGGTGGTGGTGTTGGTCATAATTGTGGTGGCAGTGGTAGCCCCTGGAGGTGGTGGTAGCCCATGGGAGTGGTGGCAGTTCCTGGGGGTGGTGGTAGCCCCTGAGGGTGGTGGTAGCCCCTGGAGGTGGTGGTAGCCCCTGGTGATGTTGGTGGTAGCCCCTGGTGATGGTGGTGGTAGCCCTTGGTGATGGTGGTGGTAGCCCCTGGTGATGGTGGTGGTAGCCCTTGGTGATGGTGGTAGCCATTGGTCATGGTGGTTGTAGCCCCTAGTGGTGGTGATAGCCCTGGTGGTGGTGGTTGCCCCTGGTGATGGTGGTGGTAGCCCCTGGTGATGGTGGTGGTAGCCCCTGGTGATGGTGGTGGTAGCCTCTGGTGGTGGTGGTGGTGGTGGTGGTGGTGCAGGTGGTGGTTGAGTTGGTAGTGGTGCAGGTGGTGGTGGTGGTGGTGGTGCAGGTGGTGCAGGTGGTGGTGGTGGTGGTGGTGGTGCAGGTGGTGGTGGTGTTGGTAGTGGAGCAGGTGGTGGTGGTGGTGGTGTGGTGGTGGTGGTGGTGGTGCAGGTGGTGGTGCAGGTGGTGGTGGTGGTGGAGGTGTTGGTAGTGGTGGAGGTGTTGGTAGTGGTGCAGGTGTTGGTGGTGGTGGTGGTGGTGGTGTTGGTGGTGGTGGTCTAGGCTCACATGAAAATAACACACTCCAAAATTAATAACACTCTCTAAAATACTGACATTTTCGCCTCAAAAACACTACACGAGCGAATCAACAAACAAAAAATATAACTCACAGGTAAAATAAATAGTTTATAGTCGAGATGTATTATTAAATTTAGAGTATCAAAAATAACTAAGATAATCATTCCCTTATTGAAAAAAAAACCCACAAGATCCTACATTACGTAAATACAGTCACAAGACCCAAAAGCCAAACAAAAAAATAGTTTATAAATATCAAGTATAACTAATAATTAAACCGTGATATAATGTAATTTATTGTGTTTGGGTATTTTATTGCTATTAGTGAGAGAGATAAACTGGATGGTAATAGCAGTGTAGAGTCCATTATTATAATACCCAACCCATTAATGTTATGACTGCTCCATTAGTTATATATCTGACCCAACCCGTCGCTGATTCGACACCGTGAGGCTTAACTCATAAGCTTCTTGTCCACTCCGTTAGTGAAGTAATAATAATAATAATAATAGTAATAAATATCAATCATCTTCATCATTGTTAGTGTTAAATCTCCTCCATTCACTTTATTTACACATTCTAGGTCAGTGTTATAACCAACAGTAGGCAATATATCTAACTCACTCGTGTCCAACTAAAAAAAAATAAAAATAATAATAAACCCAAGAAAATCCCTAAACTTACCCTCCCTCCCCCCAAAAAACAAAAGTCCACAAATACAAAACCTCAACACAATTATTCACGACGATGATATTTAAAAACCCGAAGGTCAAAAGGTTTTTATTCCGGTAGTTGAGTTTCCTAGTGGACCCCTGATGTACTTTGAACGTAGTGAGAATGTTTACAAACTTCTTCACATTATAAACCCATGACTGATTGTATTGGACAGGTAAGTAATGACCCCGCCAGGTGTTCAGATCACTGCCTGGTAATTCCAAACCGGACCTGACCTGCAATTATCCTCGAATCTATAACATTTATTACCTGTCTAAAGAAGAATACAACCCCAGGAGTGATTAGACTAAATCTCTTTATGCGTGGAGTCGATATTATTGACGTGGGGGTGAATATAGAACAAACAATTTTAAGGGTATTGGTGTTGATTATATCGATAGAAGTAATAGTAGTGGTGGTAATAGTTAAATCAATAGTAGTAACAGTAGTAAGTGTGTGTGTGTGTGTGTGTGTGTGTGTGTGAGTTAATTCAAAGTGTGCTCCTAGTAGGCAGACATAAAATATTGGAGAAGTACTCTTAACAAGACCATTAAGCCATTACATATCCAGACGACCCTTAAGGTATGTTAGGTTAGGTTAGGTTGGTTCGTGCCATCTTATAATGAACAAAGAAAGATGATTTCACCGTCCTATTTGGGGATTTTTTCAGAGTTGTACATGTTGTTTGGCGCCTAGAGTTGACATAATCAGTGAGGAGACTTTTATAGGCTTTCTTTTACAATCAGGGGGCCTAGCATGTCCTTTACGACGGCCTCAATAACGGGCTCAGATGAGGCAACAATATAACATGAAGGCTGCAGGTATTGTCTGATTACAGGGGAGTTGTGAATCGTGTCATCATCAACTGACAGATGGAATCATATAACTATGTCATCTCTTCTTTGTACAAGTTGACACAACGTCATAATTACCAAAAACCTGACCCGTTTGTAGTGAGGTTTATAAACACTTGTACCTGGCTAATAATAACACAGTGGCAAGTATAACGAGTATTGTTGAGCTAAAGTTATTACAGTTCTTCTTGGCATGGCATTTCCGCATTTTTTAGGAAGCAATTAAAATAATCAGATGGAAGAAAGTCAGCTGACAACAGAACAAAATTGTGAGACGATGTGGTGATTTTCCGACAGGTTAAACACAAGTGTCTACTGCATAAATTGTCAACAAATGTTAGAATGTTACTCTATGAAGGCAGGGTGGCGTGCCTCGGCTCACTGGAAAGTCAACTGAAACGAACACATCAAGAACCACCAAACATTGTTCTCAGTGTTCACCTATAAGATATTTTAAAACGCTAAGGTGATGAGGAAAGGTAGTGAGTACCTGTGTGTTGAGGCTGGGATGTGTGAAGGTGTGTGGTAGGGAGGGAGGGTGAGGGTGTGGTGGGGGACGGGAGGGAGCACTATGTTGGCACAGGGTAACGGCCGTGTCCGGGAGCAGCGACTATACCACGGATAATAGGAGGCCATTAGACCGTATGAGCAAATACGACATAAGGCTCTCGTATACCTCACTACAGGTGTATTTATCATTCATTAATTTATCCTAAGTAAGGTGAGTTACATCGAACACTGAAGAGAAAGATGACAATTAACTTTATTGAATCTGTTGCGTCACTTATTGTTGTAATGCTCACAGTCTCCCGGCCTCCGTCAGAACATTGCCACACACACCCGCAGGCAGCCGAGCAGCTTACAGACCTTAAACTAGTCACTAAATCCCCTTAAGCCTCTCAATGCTGGCATGGCCATCCCCTGGTTGGCTCTGTGTATGTCTAACTGAAAGGTGGGGACGAAACGCATGTATTTTCGGTCATTAAAACCTTAATTAAAAAATCCTAGATAACATAACTCCGCGCTCCTCCCCTCAACCTAAGAACAAACGCCGGAGAAAGACTTCATAACTTCATCTGTCCGAAAAGATACAACTCTGATCAATTATAAAACTAAATATTACAACACCTTCATGTCTCTCAAGTTTAATCACCAGTGATAATAATCTTCCCTGACACAACTCAGACGTTAAAAAAAAAACATCCACTTAGACTCTGTGCCATCGACTGTGCATCTCCTCCAAATAAGAAGTTGTCCCCCCCCCCCCCCCCTAGCCGTCACATCACCAACCAGGTCACAGCTGCTTTGCCAGGAGCTGAAATTATTGACCTTACAGAATGCATCCTGGTCGCCTTGTCACTCAGCCTGAAGGAAATATACAAACTTTATTTCTTTTTTGAAGTGATAAAGGATGTTGTTGGTGTTATATTACTGTACTTCAGCATCTAGGGTATTTAAGGGCTTCGTCTAGGTTAGCTACAACACAGGTCATGAACTGTAACATTAAGAACAAAATATCCCAAAGGGATTTTAAATAAATGGCTGGTGGCTGGAGGAGACAATGTGTGTACGTGGCCACAGATACAAACACTGTGTTATTCCTTGTGTATATTCTCTCCTCGGAGGCTGTGTCGTAATATATGTACTGTACATATTCATCATGCGGTATTTTTATAGTTTGTAATATAAAAAATATTTTACAATAGTGCTTTCGACGAAGTTTTCACATACGTCATAATAGAGCGAACAATACTAATATTTATACTCCGTAAATAAATGATCACAGTAGTGTTTCTGTCGTTTTATTAATAAAACATTTATATAAATCTTCCGTCATTGTGTTGTGGTCGCTCACTAGATAAAAACACCTTCACAGCACTGACGTTTTCACCATAAAGGAGCGCCACCGTTGGCAGAAGGCTGGTGAACCTTCGACGGGGTTAACTACTAACTGCGTGTCACAGTGTGGTGGAGGGGAACGCCGGACGATGTTTATTGCTCTTGCTGGCGCTGTCTGCATGGCGCGGGGCCACCTTGAATCCTTTCTGTGTAAAACTTCTCGAAACACAATAAGTTATTTACTTTTAAATAATAGTCATTTTTTCTGGCAAATCTCAGTAAATTAAACCTGATCTAACCTAATGTAAGCCTAGCGTAAGCTAAATTAACCAAACCAAACTAAAACTTACCTAACCAAACCTATACTAAACTAAACTAAACAAACCTAACGTATCGACCTTTAATATAGTTAGGATTCTATTCAGTATACGCTGCAACTAACTGCCACAAGGTTCAATGACTGAATTCGTCTCCTAAGCGCTGGACAGACGACTCAACACTCGATTCAACAGCTGGACCCGTGTTTGTCTGCACTCCCTGTAATAAAACATATACAGGTACTTTTTCTCTACGAGGTTAAAAGCAGTGGGTCCATGGTAAGCGAACGTAGCTGAACGCACTGTAGCCTTTATTATTCATTGAAGTTAACTCTCTTGCTAGTAGTAGGTAAGTGAACGCCTCCATCCTCCCCGCTGATTCCACTCAACTAAACTCTTTATCCAGCCCGACTGAGCCATCAACTCTTTCTTACTTCGCCTTAAGTAAACGTCTGGTTGAATGCAAAATAAAGATGTCATTCGATACCTTGTCAAATTAATGTTTACCTCACTAACAACACTTTTTATCACCAATATCACCTCAAAGACTCTTACTACTACCACTCGAACCAGCCCTATTACCACCACTACTGTACTACCATTACTGCCACCCTAACCACTACAACTACAACCCCAATCACCACCACTAACACTCCACTCATCACCATTATCTCCCCAATCACCACCACTACCTCTCAATCCCCAGCACTACCACCCTAACCATCCCATTCACCACAAATAATACCCCAATCACCACCATTACCTCCCCAATCACCACCACTACCTCCCAATCTCCAGCACTACCACCCTAACCACACCATTCACCACAAATAATACCCCAATCACCACCACTACCTCCCCAATCACCACCACTACCTCCCCAATCAACACCACTTCCACCCAACCACCAGCTTCCCGCATCAGGCAGACTCCTGAACAAAAGATCCACTGCAAATGATCCATCATCATACAGCAGACGCCGCCCGCTGTGTATGAGGAGCATTTTGCTGGTTATTAATGATGTGTGTGTGGAGTATGCAAACGAAGTGCTCCTGATTTATGAACTGAGAGAAATGGCCTGTAAAAATATCAAGGGACTCGTGTGTGTGTGTGTGTGTGTGTGTGTGTGTGTGTGTGTAAATAAAATGTCAGAATGTTTGTAAAGTGGGAGTGTATGCTAAAATATAATTGACAGGATATACACATATGTATGTATTATATATGAAATAATTATTCGTATATTAACAAATGATATGTAGTGTATAGATGTGTATTATATATATCCAGCGCTAACAGGATTAAATTTAATTACATCAATAAGTTTACACAAACATAGATTTACACAGAACAGTAAATATACACTTGTAAAAGCACTTACAAAGAACAAATATTATTATGCGTTAGTGCAGCTGTTTGTGGAGACTGGAAGGTAAAATCATTTTTTTTAACATTGTGACAAATGTTGACATAGTTTACAATGCACAGGCGTTGTGTTCACCTTGTTGTTGTGCACTCATTGTATTATCGTAAACTGGACTGTCAACAAGATATTTTTAACTGTATGTCTGTTACTCCGACTGTCTCTCTCTAGCCATATGTGTTCGTCTCTCCCGCTTCCTTCATTTATTTATTAGGATTTAATTATTTCAATTCAAATTCGCTATTTATTTATGTCCGTACGTGCCTCCATTTGTGTGTGTGTGTGTGTGTGTGTAAATATCTATCTCTTTCTCTCGTCACTGCCATTCCTACCCCCCCCCCCCCCCACCTCATTACACCACGTACACTAACACATCACAACTCAAAACTTGGCATGGGAAAAATTGACCTCATAAGCGATAATAACTAGACAAGCCAAGTAGTTAACAAAGAAATTAATTAGTAACGATGGTGTGAAGACCCACCGAGTTAACAGAGAGATGGAAGGAAGTCATTATCAGGGTGATGGTTAGGGAGTGACAGTTTTGCAAAAGTTTTCAAAATATAATTGCTTGGGTTGGATTATTTGTCTATCGGCCACGCTAATTCCGAATATGTTTGAGTTTTTTACATCATTGCATTAGAAGGTTTGTGGATACTTTTGGGTTTGGCATGAAAAACGCGAAAAAACTGTAAATAATAAAGGGACTGGCAATGTGGCAACCTGTTAAAATCAAGTTATTGAATTGGATTATTCGACTACTGTGTACACTGGTTCATAATATGCTATTGTTTTACAACTCAATGCGCTACAAATTATGCCGATATTTTTGCTGCAAGTCACCACATACGTATATTTCGAAAACCAGGGCCCAGTATTACCAACGGCGTGGATAGATTGCGTGGAATGAATTCAGGACATTCCCGCTCATGGAACATTACCAGACTCCGTATATGTGCCAATGGCAGGCCAATGGCAATATTTACAGAGTTTGTTGAGGCTCCCTGGACGGGAATGCCCTGAATTTATTCCACGGAATCTATTCACGCCGTTGGTAATATTCGTCCCAGGACTGATCAACGAATTCAGCCCAAGTAGCTTGACTTGGACAGTTAAGGACAAAATCTCAGTCCGTACTTTTGAATAAAATATTGTTCAATAGGTGGTGATATTGAAGTGCTGAAAGTTGTTTTTTCTGTGTTGTTTTGCAGTTAGTTCAAAGGGCCGCCACCAAGATGGGTCGTCCTAAGATTAGCAACACTCAGCTGCGCCAGGGTAACGATAAGGTGTTCGGGGTTCGGATGCCTCTGCCATCTAACAAGTTGCCTCTGAACAAGGAAGTTGGAAGTGCCCTGGCTTATGAAGCAGAAAACGAGAGGTTAAGGAGAAGAACAAATGCTTTTGATTATATGGATGCCACCAACAAGGTGACTGAGAAGGTACTGGATGTGTATAGGAAGGCCACTGTCCCCACTATCTCTGAAATCAGGGTGAAAATGAGAGTCCACGACCTGTGGAGGATGCGGAGGGAGACGATGATGATGAAGGGAAATGGACAGAAACAGAAAAGGAAGAAAACGAAGAACGGGAAGCTGAAGATGAGGTTCGAGGCTCATCTTCAGCTTCCCGTTCTTCGTTTTCTTCCTTTTCTGTTTGTCCATTTCCCTTCATCATCATCGTCTCCCTCCGCATCCTCCACAGGTCGTGGACTCTCATTTTCACCCTGATTTCAGAGATAGTGGGGACAGTGGCCTCCTATACACATCCAGTACCTTCTCAGTCACCTTGTTGGTGGCATCCATATAATCAAAAGCATTTGTTCTTCTCCTTAACCTCTCGTTTTCTGCTTCATAAGCCAGGGCACTTCCAACTTCCTTGTTCAGAGGCAACTTGTTAGATGGCAGAGGCATCCGAACACCTCATCGTTACCCTGGCGCAGCTGAGTGTTGCTAATCTTAGGACGACCCATCTTGGTGGCGGCCCTTTGAACTAACTGCAAAACAACACAGAAAAAACAACTTTCAGCACTTCAATATCACCACCTATTGAACAATATTTTATTCAAAAGTACGGACTGAGATTTTGTCCTTAACTGTCCAAGTCAAGCTACTTGGGCTGAATTCGTTGATCAGTCCTGGGACGAATATTACCAACGGCGTGAATAGATTCCGTGGAATAAATTCAGGGCATTCCCGTCCAGGGAGCCTCAACAAACTCTGTAAATATTGCCATTGGCCTGCCATTGGCACATATACGGAGTTTGGTAATGTTCCATGAGCGGGAATGTCCTGAATTCATTCCACGCAATCTATCCACGCCGTTGGTAATATTGGGCCCTGGTTTTCGAAATATACGTATGTGGTGACTTGCAGCAAAAATATCGGCATAATTTGTAGCGCATTGAGTTGTAAAACAATAGCATATTATGAACCAGTGTACACAGTAGTCGAATAATCCAATTCAATAACTTGATTTTAACAGGTTGTGCCACATTGCCAGTCCCTTTATTATTTACAGTTTTTTCGCGTTTTTCATGCCAAACCCAAAAGTATCCACAAACCTTCTAATGCAATGATGTAAAAAACTCAAACATATTCGGAATTAGCGTGGCCGCTAGACAAATAATCCAACCCAAGCAATTAGATTTTGAAAATTTTTGCAAAACTGTCACTCCCTAGTGATGGTGATGCTGTGGGCAATGGCGGGTGATGGTGATGGATGTGGGTACTGGCGGGTGATGGTGATGGATGTGGGTACTGGCGGGTGATGGTGATGGATGTGGGTACTGGCGGGTGATGGTGATGGATGTGGGAAAGGGAGGAGAAGGGAAGGAGAGGAGAAGGGGTATGACAGAAGGTAGGGAAGGAGGATAGAGGACATGTATGGGTAGATTGAGGAGTGAGAGAAGAGAATGCAGTGCAGGAGGTTGTGGTGGGGGATGAGAGATGGGAGGGAAAGGTGAAGGGAGGAAGGAAGGAGGCAGGGAGATGATTATGTAATGGTGAGAGAGAGAGAGAGAGAGAGAGAGAGAGAGAGAGAGAGAGAGAGAGAGAGAGAGAGAGAGAGAGAGAGAGAGAGAGGTTGTATATTTAATAATGTGTGTGTGTGTGTGTGTGTGTGTGTGTGTGTGTAAGAACAGCAATCACCAAAAATAATAACTAACTCTTAAAAAATGAATTACATGGTAGTTCTTACGTAACAAAAAACACTAATGCATACTGATAACTTAATGAAGACTAAAATTTCTACGATTCATTTACTATATCTCGCTGTCAGCCTCCATCACCTATGAGCACTGGAGTAAAAGGTGTCGTCATGTCGCTCCAGGTGACAGTAGAGTCTGACACACTATTTAGTAGGAATCGATTTTTTTTTTTTTTTTTTTTTTTACTTCAAGTCTGTATCCATAGTAAGCTAGGAAGGTCGCTGGGACATGATGGCTTTTGTGTTTACCTTTTTTTTATGATGGGATTTTGTCTACTTATTTTGTTTGCGGGATTTTGTGGATTTTAATATTTTATGTGGTGGTTCATTATCCAGTGTTATTCTCCGGAGGGTTCAGGGGCCGAAATAACCTTGATAATTCAACAAAATACAGAGAGTTTCTTCGGCTTGTTTTTTTTGTTTAATTAAGAAAACGAAACTTGTCGTAATGAGATATTGAGAGGCGAGGAAACCAATGAAGCTCTAAGTGTTTTGATTTTCGGGATTAATTTGTAACAGAAGTGAAATTACGTTCCTGCTGGATGACCATTAAATTATCTTATTGGTCTCTGAGATATATCATCGAAACACACACACACACACACACACACACACACACACACACACACACACACACACACACACACTCAATCATGTTGTATCATTCCGCTACAGTGAGTGTTTATGTACGTGTGTGTGTCGGTGTGTGAGTGTGTGCGTACATGCGTGTGTGAAAGAGAGAAAAAGTGAGAAGGAATCAGATTCATCTTTGAAAAATGGTCGGATTGGGAGTCTTTTGAGACGAAAAAATGGAAATACTTTCCTCTGAACGAAAACGAGGTTTAAGACGTCGAACAAAACAAAAAACATCCTTTCTCTTGAAGAACCGAAACCATTTCCCTCCGCAGATGAATTCCATACCGCGATTGTAAAAGGTACTCTCTTTTGATTGGTCGTATGAAGTTGCCGCCCTAAAAGTTATTGAACTCCAGAACGAGATTTTCTTACATTTTTCTCTCAATATTTTTCCCACTTTAGAAAAAAAAAAATCCAGCTCCTCGTAACTAATAACAAGGTATTTCATTTACACACAAAAAAGGGAAAGTATTAGCACGGCTAGTTTTATTATCATGTTGTAAAGATGAAAGCGACGTGGGTTTTGAATAGTTGTGAGAGAGAGGTTGAAATAGCCAGCCACAAAAACTAGCAAACAACAAAGAAAGGTGTTTCTTTTTTTTTTCAGAATTCATTTCCAGTCGACTGTTTATTTCCTTGAATTCTTAAGTTGTTGGAGAGATTTGCGAGTGTAACTTCCCCTGACGGGTTTGTGTGTGTTTTTTCTTTTGTACTTTCAAACAGCCACGGGATATTTGATACTTAATTCGGATGATGAAAGTACACTGGCGTATTTTCACTTTCTTTCATATCCTCGACATGATTAAAAAAATATAATTTCTCTCTTTTTTATTCTAAATGTTCTTCCTTTTTAACTTAACTGTAAATATTTATCAGTCCATTGTCTCATTTAATATATATATATATATATATATATATATATATATATATATATATATATATATATATATATATATATATATATATATATATATATATAATTATATATTACATGTTAATTTAATATTATGTCCTATTGTATTACTTTCTCTCTTTTTATAATCTATATTTTCTTCTTTCTTCTTCTCTTCCTTCCTTCTTTGCCCCTTCTTTCTTTTCTTTCCTTCGTTTTTCTTTTTAAATGTTTTGATCTTCAACTTCATAGATCAATCAGGGTTGTAGGAATGGTGATACTTGGCTTTTCTCATTTATTCCTCTCTCTCTTGTCTCATCTTTCTTCTCCTGCCCTTTATTTTTTTTCCTCGTCATCTGTCTTCTTTAACACCGACACTCAGTCTTTAAATGTCTTCATAAAAACAAATGACGATCGAAAATATGGAAGACGATATATGGATATAAACTGTGTGAGTATATATTTATCTATCGATCTATCTACCTATCTATCTACAGCATCGTCCGTCTATGCTTCTTTCTGCCCCATCTGTGTAATTTTTTAATATTAAATATATTTCTAGTTAAACATACACCTATTAACCTAAACATATCTCTGAATTCTGTAGAGATAAAAATATATAAATATACAATATATATATACTTCATTTTTAGTCCATTTAACACGCGGACTTTGAACATACAATCAACGACCTCACCAGCAAGGAATCGAACCCTCGACCTACTGGGTGTGACTAGGGAATGCTTACCGGCTAGGCCACAAGGACACTAAAAGCAGTTCTAGACTCTGTTATATTTCACACAAAGCCTGTTCATCGAGCTGATGGCGCCGTGAACCTCATTGGGAAACTGCCCGTGCCTCGTATGTGGTGTCAGTAGCATTTTACCGAATCCAGCTGGTATGAAACGCGAGGTACATATATATACTTCATTTTTAGTCCATTTAACACGCGGACTTTGAACATACAATCAACGACCTCACCAGCAAGGAATCGAACCCTCGACCTACTGGGTGTGACTAGGGAATGCTTACCGGCTAGGCCACAAGGACACTAAAAGCAGTTCTAGACTCTGTTATATTTCACACAAAGCCTGTTCATCGAGCTGATGGCGCCGTGAACCTCATTGGGAAACTGCCCGTGCCTCGTATGTGGTGTCAGTAGCATTTTACCGAATCCAGCTGGTATGAAACGCGAGGTACATATATATACTTCATTTTTAGTCCATTTAACACGCGGACTTTGAACATACAATCAACGACCTCACCAGCAAGGAATCGAACCCTCGACCTACTGGGTGTGACTAGGGAATGCTTACCGGCTAGGCCACAAGGACACTAAAAGCAGTTCTAGACTCTGTTATATTTCACACAAAGCCTGTTCATCGAGCTGATGGCGCCGTGAACCTGGATTCGGTAAAATGCTACTGACACCACATACGAGGCACGGGCAGTTTCCCAATGAGGTTCACGGCGCCATCAGCTCGATGAACAGGCTTTGTGTGAAATATAACAGAGTCTAGAACTGCTTTTAGTGTCCTTGTGGCCTAGCCGGTAAGCATTCCCTAGTCACACCCAGTAGGTCGAGGGTTCGATTCCTTGCTGGTGAGGTCGTTGATTATACAATATATATATATATATATATATATATATATATATATGCTGATAACCACCAGGAAAGAAGAAAACACGAAGTTCCCAAGCGCTTTCGTGTAATTCACTTCGTGTTTTCTTCTTTCCTGGTGGTTATCAGCATATACCTAGATCACGCGCACCTACAGTGATTTACTTGCATATATATATATATATATATATATATATATATATATATATATATATATATATATATATATATTACTCACTATGTAAATGGATAAAAAAAAACGACCTGAGATCCCAGTGTTATAATTCACATTACCATAATAATATCGATCACATTAGCCTCTTCATAAATATATATTAGTGTGTTATGTATGAGTGAGGTCGGGGCGGTTCCCTCTGCCTCGAGCAACACATTAATATTCTCGTCTTCTTCTGTTGATTAAGTAAACATGATAAGGGTAAAAAGGTTCGATGGAGTCTTGTGTTGTGATTCGTGAACTGAAGGGGGTTTAGTTAAGATGTGATGGATGAGAGACAGAGAGAGAGAGAGAGAGCAAAAAAACTGAGAGAAAGATGAAAAGATTGACTATTTATTAAATTATATACAGGTTAATGGTAAATACTGCCCTAAGACACATCAAAATTTAAGAGATAAGAAATTGGTAAAAACACAAATGAGAGACAGTTCTCTGGGTTGCAATTTCTATATAGCGTCTAAGAAGCTTACAAGACAACCAGTTTATAAAACCTTGAATGTCAATGTATTTAGTCCATTTAGATACAAACCCCCTCTTTATATTACGCTGAGGCTTGAGGTGAACATCTTCAGATCTGTATTGGAAAAGTTTATGAAGTCTTCCAATCATTGGCTTATTTTGTCTGATATGAAAGATGTGTGTGTGTGTGTTCGTTCTCTCTCTCTCTCTCTCTCTCTCTCTCTCTTTGTCTGTCTGCCTGTCTACAAGGCTACTTCTATCTGTCTGTCTTCCTGTCTCTGGGCCCCTTTTTCTTTTTCTGTCTGCCTTCCTCCTCCATTTTTACCTCTTTCTGTCTGTCTCTGTGTCTCTTTCTGTCTGTCTCTTCCTTACCTCGTGTCAAAAAAAAATTCTACTCAGACATAACACGTCTGTCTTATGTCTTCCAGAGTCGTCAAGAACTGACAAAAAGACAATGGCTGAAGCAAGTTGTATGGGCTAATGTCTACCCCCACCCCCTATGTCTTCTTTCAACCAGACACACACAAACAACATTCCTTCCTCTTCTTCTTCCGAGTCTTCTCTCATCCCCGTTTCCCTTCTCCATCTTCTTCCCTTCCCTTTCCTTCCCTCTCATCCCTCGCGCTCCTCTCCTCCTCCTACCCCCGCCTCTCCTTCACTCCCTTCTTCATCCCTCCTCTTCCCCTCCTCCACCTGAACCAGAGATTAGACTAAAGATACCACAACAATGGAGAGTGTGTGGTGTCAAGGCGTACACACACAGCTGGACAGGATCTGATACTCTATCTCACTTGTGTTGAGGACGAGGAACTTTTATGTCACGTGAAAGGAAGTAAATCCTCTATTTTTTGAAAGATAAGGGACAAAATTAATTTTTTACTTAATTGTGGTAAGATTTACAGAATATAATTATTTATTCCGGTATTTGTATTAATATTTTAAGATTGTTTTACGTGCGATAAGAAATCAGATCCTTATTTTACGTGAAGAAAGGTGGTATATCCTCTAGTTTATTGGAAATAAGGGCTCCGATCCTCTTTTTCACGTATACAGGGGATTGATTCCTCTGTTTTGCTCACAATAGAGGTACAGAATCATCTTTTTTTACGAATAATAATGAATCTGAATCTTTATTTTACTTGTTATGAGGAACAGGATTATCTGCTGTACGTATAATATGAATTCTGAATATTTGGTTAATGTTATAAACGTTGTAAGAAAAAGGTAAGAGATTCTCAGCTTGTCGTAGAGTAAAGACTTGTCGTGAAGGGATGCGATCCAATCCCTGAGGATCACACAGACCAGAACTAACATACTTCTGCCCCCGTCTCCATTACAGTCCCCCAAGAGTGAGAATGTGCTGTTTGGGAGACATTTTCACGCCTCTCTTGATGTATTCAGAAACAAGATATCTGTCAAGTGAAAAATATATCCTCTTTTAAACGCGTGCTCTCTCTCTCTCTCTCTCTCTCTCTCTCTCTCTCTGCCGGAAATTCACAAGAAAAACATAAAATTTAAGACCTGGCGTTATTATTGCATGCATATACACGAAAAATAGAACAATATTTTAGATTGTTTGCAGCATAAACAAGACAAATGCCAAAAGACAGTCTGGATGTAAAGAAAAATCTCATGGTAACATTTAATTAATAACTAAAAAACTAATTTAATCTCCTATAACTTTCATAAAGCATTTTCCAAGTATCAGAAACAGCCTACTTTCGAAAATTAACCTTCCTTGCGTTCTTTCTAGTAAACTCTTTCATAAGTTCATGATAGCACAAACTTGCTGCCAGTTCCTTTTCGATGGAGAGCATAGCCAATCTACTCAATCTCTCTTAAAGCACAGTTGTCCGTAAATAGTTTTATATCAGTTTGAGTTTAGAAAAACGTCTCTTCCCTGATGGTACTGTGACTATGACTGTCAACAAAATCTTATACGCTATTTCTACATTAGGGAAGGAACCTTTGAGAGATTTTAGAAACTGAAAGACTTGAAGTACATATTTTGTTTCTGTGGGAATGAGTTCTCGGAGTACACGAAGCTCTGAACACTCGGCGGCTTCGTCAACATCGCGAAAATTTCCAACACTCAATGACTTGTCAAGCAGAGTCGTATTCAGCTAGGTACTCCACAGCTGCTATAATATGTGTTAAAACCGATCGCCAATGTTCTTTTTCTTATTCAAGTCTCGTAACATGTGTGTATATATAGTATTCATTGAACACAACCTTCTTTTCACTTCCATCCATTTGATCGAGTTGAACAAGTGCTCATTTGATGACTCATGAGATTTTATTCTTTCACTAAAATGCTTCCAATCAGAACAGCCTCTTTTACTAGTTTATGTGTTGAATTTGAACTGTAAAATTACTAACCAGGAGAGCGCGGGGCCCCTGGAAGCTCGAGGCCCCGAGGGGAGGGAGGGGTGGCTCTGGCTCACCCCCCCCCCCCCTTCCCCCACCCCTCGGACGGCTCTGTTCACCACAATAACATCTTCCCCTGACTATGTAACTGTCTTGCTTTGTAACAGCACAAGTTAGTCATAAATATTTTTTTTAAATCTTTATCTTGACATTCTATTCTATTTTATATATGTTCTCCTAATCCTTCATTCATTTACGATTAGTTACCGATAGGCCAGGTAGATAGAACACCAAGAATATGGTTTGTTTACCGGCCATTCAGGGAGCATTTTACCCAGCACGTCACCTCCCACGTGTAAACAAGGTGTGACGGGTCAGGTCGATACATACATATAATTTCCTCGTTTTCTTCCATCTGGGGAATTTCTGTCAAGGTGTCGTATGGGTTTACCTGTGGGCTTGTGATGCGTCATTTTAGTTTTTTTTAGTGTAGGGGCTAGTGTAGGGGTTAGTGTAGGGGCTAGTATAGGGGCTAGTGTAGGGGCTAGTGTAGGGGCTAGTATAGGGGTTAGTTTAGGGGTTAGTATAGGCGTTAGTGTAGGGGTTAGTGTAGGGGTTAGTGTAGGGGTTAGTGTAGGGGTTAGTGTAGGGGGTTAGTATAGGCGTTAGTGTAGGGGTTAGTGTAAGGGTTAGTGTAGGGGTTAGTGTAGGGGGTTAGTATAGGCGTTAGTGTAGGGGTTAGTGTAGGGGTTAGTGTAGGGGTTAGTGTAGGGGTTAGTGTAGGGGTTAGTGTAGGCGTTAGTGTAGGGGTTAGTGTAGGGGTTACTGTAGGGGCTAGTGTAGGGGCTAGTGTAGGGGTCAGTGTAGGGGTTAGTGTAGGGGTTAGTGTAGGGGCTAGTATAGGGGCTAGTGTAGGGGTTAGTGTAGGGGATTTACACTCACTCTTTGGGTTAAAACTATGATGATGATAAGGGAATAATAACGTCGAGTAGTTTAAGAGGATTGGTCATTAATAAGAGTGAAGAGGATGATGGGAAAGAGAGGATGTGTATTGATATATTTTTCTTCTGGTTATCTTTGAAATATAACGAAAGAAATAACCAGAATGACTAAACAAAAAGTATATTATGGTTGTATGTTGTTCTTTTTCTGTATTATAACTTTATTTGGTGACTTGTTTTACCTGAAGGAACTCCTGATAACCTAACCTAACCTAACCTAACCTAACCTAACCTAACCTCAGACTAAACATCACTGCCTATGTTTTTTCTTTGAGCTTCTTATACTACCAACATATAAGACCACCTGGCCAAAGAAACGAATTTATGTCAAGCAAAACGAAGAATAAGATTGACTGATTGATTGTGTAAAATATCTGGCCACTTGACGCCAAAAATGCGAAGGGGGGGGGGGGACAAATCAATACGAGGACAAACACTAACAACACCAACGACAGTCTACAAAAAACATTCAAGTAAAACTAAATAATCAACCAAATATTTTTTTTTTATTCAAGAAGGTTGTTTATAATTAAATATAAAACTCTCCACTTTTAAAGCAAAACTTAATAATCAAACAACTGATTATTGTTTAAGAGGATAAAAAAGCAATTATGAGTAAATAATTTTGTTACTTAAGAAAATTATTAACAAAACTGTTGATTTTACTTTCGTTTTTTTAAGATGAAACATTAGATAATAAAACAACCGAGTGTCTTAAGCAAGAGACATTAAAAAAATTAAACAAAATAACTAATCAAGCGAGCAACTATTATCAAGCAACTCTTAACAAACAGGCGATAACATTCACCCACCCTACTACAAGAATTCCCTGAGTTAACTGGCATCAGATGTAGCGTCTTGAGTCATGTCAACACACATCACCACTCTCACCGGGGACTGAAGGGCTGCCCATTGTGTTTCTCAGCGACCTGGTTCTTGTGTCTCATTGTTTGGACCAGAGGAATTCATCCCTCGTTTCTACGATGCTTGTGTGGGGTTTCTTGTGTGTGTGTGTGCTGTAATTGTTCCAGAGAGAGAGAGAGAGAGAGAGAGAGAGAGAGAGAGAGAGAGAGAGAGAGAGAGAGAGAGAGAGAGAGAGAGAGAGAGAGAGAGAGAGATTCTTGTGTGCCCATGCTGCTACAATGATGATGTAAGCCCTGTGTGTATATACTGTATATGTATGTGTGTATGTATCTCGGTTTAGTTTTCCTTGTATGGTTTTTCTTGTATACCTTCCCTTGTGGTTTTTTCTTAAGGTTTTACCTGTGTTAGTCACGATATATTGACCAGAGTTCTGTTTTTTTTTATTACAGGGGTTTAATGGAGGTTCTGTTGATACTGTTTTTATTATTTTTTTATATGTTCTCCTGTGTTTGTATTTTTATTATTATTTATATAAGTATTTCGTCATGATCTTGTAACCATTGTAAGTGATCATTATGTTTGTAAGTAAATATTTGTTTTTTTAATTATTCTTTTTTCATCACCTATTACTCCTATCCCCTTTACATGGTAGATTCTTCCCCTCTCTCCCCCCCCCCTTCGTTTTTTATTTCACCTCCTCTTTACACTCTTTCTTTTCCTCCTTCACCTCTTCTCTCCCCTTCCTACTCCTCTCAACTTCATCTTGCTTGTATCTCACCTTCTCCTCCTCTCTTCTTCCCCATCCTAATTCCTATCTTACCTCTTACCCCTCCTTATTCCTTCCCATCCTATACCTCCTTCCCCACCCCCTTACTCTCCTACCTCCTCCTTCCACCCCCCCCTTACTTCCCTACAGCCTCCTTCTCCTCTCCATCATCCCCACCTCCTACTTCCCCTCCCTCTCAACCTCACCTCCTCTTTTCCCTCCCCCTCAATCCCATCACCTTCTCTCCCTCACCTCCACCACCTCCCTTCCCCTTCTTCCCCACCCCCCTTACCTACTACTTCCCCTTCACTTCACCTCATCCCCTCCCCCCCATCCCCAAGAAGCGTCTCCAACAGGCAGATGAACCAGACAGATACCGTCCATCACATCTGCGTCTCTTTGTTAACAGTCTCTCTCTCCCTGTCACTCTCTATCTCGGTCTTCCTCTGCCCGTCTGTCTCTCGGTGTCACTCCGTCTCGGCCTCTTCTTCCTGTTTCTCTGTCTATCTCTCTGTTTCACGGTCTCGTTGTTTTATTTAGGTTTAACTATTTTTTTTATTTATTGAAGATGACCCCAAAAAACCAAGAGACTTTACCTGTATGTGACTCGTTCCTTTCATAATACATGGAAATTAAAACTTACTTGTATCTCCACTTGTTACACCTGGATACAGAGACAACACCTCTAATTAAAACAAATATATAACCTTTACGATCAAGCATGTCTCATTAGTAACAAACACAACGTGGAGATATTTTTTATTTGTTTTATTTTATTTATTTTGGCGATGAAAATGCTAAGCCACTGTGTTTTACGGATGGATTTCTCCCCCCCCCCTTCCCCCCCCCCCCCCCAAAAAAAAAAAACAAAACAAAGTTGAAGATTTTCCGACAACTGGCGAAGGGATTTTCTTTTCTCTTTACTATTGACTTGCTGTCAGATCTGTCATCGCGGACAATCAACCGAGGTTATTTGTAAACACAGGCGAGTCCATTTTTGGTGATTGGGGGAGGAAGGAAGGAGGGATTAGTCTAGTGTGGTCGAGGTTGAGGTGGATGGGTGGATGGATGGATGGATGGATGGATGAAAAAAAATGGTAAGAAAAACCAGAGGAAGAATAGATCGGATAAAAGGGGAAAGAGGAATAAATAGATATTGAATCTACCTGCAAGTGTTACCGACGCCTAACTTGGCCCAAAACATCGCTGATAACAATTAACGCCTTTAAAAACGTTACTAATACTGTCTAATCTGGTATCAAACGTCCACAATGCCTCTAAATCTTGTTGCAAATAGTGCTAATAACGCTTAATCCGTCAACAAACGTTGCTTAAAAGGGTTCCTCCAATAACAAACGTTGCTAATAACGCTTACCCCGCTTGCGAACGTTTCACCCGGTTACAAACCTCGCTAATTACACTTAATCCGGCTGCAAACGTTGCTGACAACGTTTCGTCAAGGTAGACAGTATTTACACTCATTCATGGATCGCTGTTTGACATTTAGTTCAATTATAGTCAAGCCGAGTGACACTGTATGCAAATTTTGTTGAATTGAATCCTGCACAGCTAACTATCTTTATTTCTGCACGTATTTACAGCAGTTTTCGCACACCTGCATGGTTGTTTACGCACACTTTCTACTGAATTTATATGAACAAATTAATCTGACTGTGATCAACTCAAATCCTATAGTTCTTTTAGAGATATTAAAGTTTAAACCATCGTCCTCAAAAGGTTTATTTAACATTGTATATACAGTTGCCTCAAAGAGATCTTTTACCCCCTGTGGTGACGTACACGTGTGGCAGGGTCGCATTACTAGAGTAAACATATGAATGAATCCATTGTAGTCTTGTAACAATGGAGCGGAGTGGTGGGATAAGATTCTTAGATGTAATTTCACTTGGCGATAATAATAAATAACTATATAACCATAATTTTAATTCAATATAATAATATACACTTAAATGCTTCTCATAAGGAAGAATATTAATATGAGTGGTAAGGCTTTATAAATAAACCGTATACGAGGAAATTTGTGGAAACTTCTTCACACATGAACACTGACACCGCTACGCATTTCCTTGGCAAGTCACACAATGGTTTAAAGTGTAGAAACAAACCCTCAGGAATCATAACACGTGGAGGTTGGTTCATGCATATTATTACTTCTTTATCTTCGAGTAATATCATTATCCTAGTGAGGGGACTCCTGAAACAGAGACGTAAGGGGAAAAAACCCGTACTGTATAATTATATCACTAAGAGCTGTAGTGACCAGGACGGCCATACTACACACTCGCTGATGACCACACATGAGGTATTGGAGTTATTCTACCTCTTCTTGTTGTTCACATTCTTCTTCTGTTCTGTTTCCTATGTTTTGTATTCCTGTGCCCCAAATGGCCATTAGATAAGGTAACATTAATAAACTTATATACCTGAAATAAACTTCAATGGCCTTGATATAAAAGTGAGATATAAACAAAAACTTAGTTGATAGTTCTTCAAATATTTTCATAAAAAAAAATGTTGCTAAAAAAATTTTCCGCAAAATGTTCAAAAAATGTGTTCAATAAATGTTCTTCTAACGTAACGTAACGTAACCAAAAGTAACGTAGCCTAACCTAACCAAACCAAAGTTAACAAGTAGTTAGGTGAACCATCTCTGTAATAACTCACCAAGGCGAGAGGTAATTAACTGTAAGTGTGTTGTATCCGTAAATCTGTTCCTAAAACTCATGTATGGAATTAAATTTCCTGTTTCCAATTCCGGGTAATTTTTTTTATGTAAAATTTAAAAATAAAGAAAATAAAATGGGCAGCCGAGATTAAACTCAACGATATGAACTGAAATTAATATATATATATATACATATGTGTGTGTGTGTGTGTGTGTGTGTGTGTGTGTGTGTGCTAGGGCTGATCTGAACGATGTAATCTGCACTGACCTCAGGCTGTGAAATTTTTGGGTCCATTTATTTACGACGAGAAATCTAATCATCGGAAGTGTCAAGGGAAGTTTTAATGTCTTTCGTTCAGGTGTCAGAAGTTTGGTGGCGGGCTTGTTAAGTTTTGACTACTGTCTCTATCTCAATTTCTCTCTCTTTTTCTCAATCTCTTTCTCTTTCTCTCGAGGTCTAACCAGGTGTATCGATTTACCTCTTACTATCTCTCTCTCCCTCTCTTACCTGTACTTATAACGCTATTCCCAGATTATTCATAATTAGTTTTCAATTAGGTACAATTCCGGTAATTAACTCATGGTTGGAGATTAGTGTGTACAGAGCTCATTACGTGTGTGTGTGTGTGTGTGTGTGTGTGTGTGTGTGTGTGTGTGTGCGTGTGCGTGTGTGTGTGATAATTGTAATGGTACTACTACTACTACAACAAATAATAATAATAATAATAATAAAAATAAAAAGAACGAAGAAATTATTAAGCATCACCTGTTCAAACAATATCCTAATTGACCACCTTAATAACAGTAATCAAAGGTATATTATAATGGGTAAACATAGACAGTTACATTGTCCAATTTTCTGAGACTCTGATACCAAGTTTAGTCGTTTGTCCTTCTCACCAAGTTCGATAATGGTTTGTTGATTGTTAGTGATCAAGTTTGGGAAGAGATCTTGGTGAACCTAGCAACAGTAGACGCATATATGAATTTGGTTTTTCTAGAGCCCGTTTACCATAGTCAAAAGAATATTGGGACTCAATCGGTTGTCTTGAGGTTTTCGATTGGTATTGAGGCTAGGCTAGATTTGACCTCGAACGACCTATAACCCTTAGTGATAAGTGAACTTTGACCTGTATCCCATCTGAATCCCTGAAATCAAATAACATTTTTACTTGTTTTTTTTTAATGATTTTATGAACTGAATTGAACTTTAATACCTAAGAATAATTATCTACCTTTGTTCATTCGCTTTATCTACCTCACTGAAGTTCTGCCATTCAGTGAACACTTTGAAGTTTTATGTCAGTATTAAACGAACGTGATGAGTGAAGGAAACTTGGTTAAATCAAATGTATTTATAACGATACTGTTAGAAGACAAGACCTTAGTTGTAATACGTCAAACAGTGATATTTATCCATTAAGACAACCTGATCCATTTCACCTACACGTCCATTCCTCCATTACTCCTCACCTCCTCCACCATCCCACAAACCATCTCATCTCAACTAGCGAACAGTATCGGTCTTTGTACCAGTCTTGGTTGGTAATTACTCAGGGGAGCTTAAACTACCCCCATTAGACCCTTGTACTCGGCTTACTCAAGACACCTTAAATGAAACCAATCTATCTTGGAATAGAGTTGGATCCTGTACATTTTTTTTTCTTCAGATCCGAGATGTTAAAATCTTCTTAATGCTTATTGTTGGGGTATAAGGGGTTAGGTGTGAGGTGAGAAGGATAAGGAAGAGGGATAAGCACACACACACACACACACACACACACACACACACACACACACACACACCGTTCCTTCCCTGTACACACAAAGAAGAAAAAATCCAAGACCACATGAAGCAACTATTCTTAGAAAAATATATTAATCTTATCTTGATTATAACGAAGGCAATTAGATCCGGATGTCTTTCGCCTGAAGAGTAAGAAGAGTTTTAAATTTATCTCACTCACTCTCGGAATATGTGTGATCTATTGACTTATCTGTTTACCTGTTTATTCATTTATTTATGTGTTTATATCTTCTTTTGTCTGTTTACTTACTCAATTATTGACTTATTTATGTATTACTTTTTTATCTATTTATTCGTTAATTTCTGTATATATTTACTTGTTTTATTTTATATAGTAATCTATTTTTTGCATGAATGGAAGGTGAAAATTTAAATTCTGATACTAAATAAGTCTGAAAATTATTCTACACAGCGCCAAAAGAACTCTTCTCTGCTCAAATGAACTCAGATATTTACCAAAACAAACTCCGACACGCTGAAATAAATCCTACTTCACTCCACGAGCAAATTCCAACCAGGTAAAATGAACCTTGACCTCGCTCAGATGACCTCCATTCTTCTCGAACCGAATTGGATTTCAAGTTTCTTAAAAAAACACAAAAACACTAAAAGAATTAAAGTAGACTTAAATTAAATCCATAATTATTGAAACACGGAAGCCGATTAGAGGTGATAGTGGACCCTGTCTCGAATATAAAATTAAACTTGTGTCTATTGTAATGAAGGTGATCTCATCTATCTCGGAGCGGATTCAGGCGCGCCTAAAATCAACTGCACGTCCATGCAATTAGTGAATCCTACTCGGGTGAAAATTAGTGCTGATTCAATCAAATAAAGCGTCTCTCTTTCTAAACAAATTCAGACACTAAATAAAGCCAATATGGAACTTCGCTTCGATTAAGTGAACCTCCGACCCACTCGGAATTCGACCAATGCTAATATTAAAAAAAAAAAAAAAGCTTTGATCTAAATGAACCATTCATCGCCCTTAAAGTAAAGCCCAGCACTCAGCCCCCAGCACCAAGTACTCAGCACGCAGCACACATCCAACATCGAACACTACACTCATCTCGGTAATGAAAACTTAGAGTTTGGGCGTGGTAATGTGGTCATGGCCTCGTTGGCTGGGGTCATTGAGCCAGTATTAAGTGGTAATGAAGGTAATGAGACACTCGTGTAGCGTGAAGCAGGTGAGTAACGCACACAATAACACGTTGACCCCCCCCCCCCCCCCTGCAGGTGTGGTATACGGTAGGTCGACGTAACCTGATTTTTTCCACCATTATAGACGAGGAGTATAGAGCCTGGATCATGGATAGTTAATGAAAACTGTAATACTTAAGCTGGATATTTCTTTTTCAAATATACACGAGGCCTGATATATCCTAGAGGTGGTATTATAAAAAGGTAATACGTGTCAAGACGATAAAAGTAAAAAAAAAATCACAAGATGAGGAATTTTATTTTTCTCCCCAGTACAGAACAGGATAGATATATCATTGTTTTACACCAAAATTAATAATTCATTTTTTCCAAACAAAAATATGAAGTAATAAAACTATATCATAATCTTAAATGTAAATTAAAAAGATAAAATTATATAAATTTAATATTTCACGTGAGGAGGGAGGGAGGAAGGGGGGGGGGGGAGGGAGGGAGGTATGGATGAAGGACTGGATGAAGGGAAGGATGGAGGAAAGGAAGGAAGGAAGACGGGAGGGATGGAAGGAGAGAAGGAGGGATGAAGGGAAGAAAGGAAGACAGGGAAAACCGGAGGAAAGGAGAGGAGGGGAAAAGCCTCCGTTTTTCATTCCTGATGTAAACAATAATAAACAAGAAGAACAAATCAAGACATAAAATACACCAAAAAAATCCAAACAAACAAAAAATAACAATAAAAAAAACATAAAAACGAATCAATTGAAAAAAGATAATAATTATTTTACTCAATTCCTAAATGGTTCCTTAATGTGTAAGGCAATAAAGCTAATTTAGTCCCCAAGGCCAAGAATTAAAAAATAATAAAAAAATTGTCCGATTTGTAGAAAGAAGAACAAAAATTGATAATTGCTTGGTAGTTTTTAATTCCCTCTGTGTGTGTGTGTGTGTGTGTGTGTGTGTGTGTGTTTTACGAGCGAGAGAAAACATTCAGAATATTTGGAAGTCTAATTTCATTTTCTTTCTTCTTCTGACGTAATTTGTTTTTATTATGAATATATATTTCCTTCGCTTAATGGTGTGTTTTCTGTCTGTCTGTTTATCTGTTCGTCTGTCGTTCCATACTGTCCCCTCTTTACCCTTCTGGCATCTTCCCTCTTCTTCTCATTTTGTCCCTGTTTATCTCTTTCGCCTTTATTTCTCCATTTATCTTCTCTCTCTCCCTCTAATTATATCTCACAGTGGTAGTTGCTGGCTATATTAAGCAATTACCCATGTGGGCGCCCGACGTCTTGCCTTGCGGGTTGGACCACTTACTCTAGCTCTGAATATCATCAATTAGAATGTAATCAGATGCGATACAAGTGACTGTGAGAGAGACAGACAGACAGACAGACAGGCAGAGGAAGTAAAACGCTTCCACTTTCTCGGAATTCTCACTTATCAAATTCTCAGAAAACCGCCAATTAAAGCGCTATCTGGAGTGACAAATCAAAGGCGTCATGCAAATATTCCTTGATTTTAATTGGCCAAAACTTGAAGTGAGATCTTAGAAGTTCTATTTATTATTTGTATTATTTTCTTCTTATTCGTATTTTTCTCTCACTAATTTATTTTTTTATCTGTCTACTTTATTGATATTTCTTTGTTGTTTATTTTCTGTCTTCTCATCTTCATTCATATTTTCTTTCTCATCTTCTTCGCTTTGTCGTTTCATTCTTGCCTTCTATGCTTATTCTTCTTCTTTATTGTTTTTTTTCCTTTCCCCCCTTCGTCAATGAATCTAACCATCTTACATCATTTATCTTTCGTATCTTATCATTCCTTTTCATTTCATTCAATTTCGTGTATTTTTACCCATTATCGTCTTTTCTCTTTTATAAATCCTCTTCCTCTTCTATCCTTTCCTCTTTCTTATCATATTCTCTTGTTTGTACATTTTTTGGTACAATTCTTCACTCGTTTTTGCTTTTCTCTTTTCATCCAAATTTGTCACTTTTTATATTTCATACTTCTTCATTCTTTTATTCACATTCCTCCTTCTCCTACTCCCTTACTGTACCACTTCCTTCTCCTCTTCTCTTTCTACTCCTCCTCTTCCTCTTTTCCCCCCTCTCCAGTTTCTCCTTCTGCTCCTTCTCCCTCTATTCTTCATCTCTAATTAAGCTGAAAATCAGTCAAAAGAAAGAAAGATTTCGCCTTTATAGAATTGAAGTCCATCTGACAGAGAGAGAGAGAGAGAGAGAGAGAGAGAGAGAGAGAGAGAGAGAGAGAGACTAAAGGACAACTCGGCTCTGCAATGAACAGTTCTCTCTCACTTAGCGTTCCACTGTGCCACATTAAGAGTGAGAGATGGCGTTAATTCCGGTCCTGTTACCAGCGAGGACATTGTACCACGTAGAGAGAGAGAGAGAGAGAGAGAGAGAGAGAGAGAGAGGTGAACAGTCTACAATGATAAAGGAACTTGCACTCATTATCACTAAGGTCACCACTACACGGCCACCATCCTCGTCTACCGTCATTACAACTGGGCAACTACAGAAAAATATTCACCACTCCCTCTCCTCCTTTCATGCCACTGCTGGGAGTCTGAGCTGGATTTTAGACCGAACTCTCTCTCTCTCTCTCTCTCTCTCTCTCTCTCTCTCTCTCTCTCTCTCTCTCTCTCTCTGTCAGATGCACAGTACATATAATACATTGTTCTTATTCAGTGAACTGTGCAAAAAAAAAAAATTAAATAGAAAATCAATACAAGGATAGAAAGGTTATATAGGAATCAGGTACAAAAAAATCTATAAAAAAAAAAAAATTAATCGGATAAAAATAAGTAAAAGTTTATATCAATAGAATAAGATTTAGTTGTTTAAGCTAAAGGTGAAGATTATCTATTGGAAATTTGGGACCACTTAAGGAACGACGATAGATGAACGATAACCCAGACGTAGAGGAAAGAATGATAATGGGAGTCTTTCTTCTGACCGGATCTTTAGGCAAAACTTTCTTCCCTGAACGGAGGAAAAAAGTCTGGAAGGAAGCTGATGAGAATTGAAGGAGGGAAGGAGACGTATTAAGGGAGGGGAGTGGCTGGGAAGGATGGGAGGGTGGGAAAGTAGGAAGGAGAGGTGGAAGAAGTGGGAGAGAAAGGGACAGTGCAGTAAAGGAAGGAAGGAAGGAGATGTATTTAGGGGAGGGTGAGAGACGGGAGAAGAAGAGAAAAGGAAAGGGCGGGTGCAGTGAAGGAAGGAAGGAGAGGTATTAACGGAAGGATGGAGGTTGGCTGGGAAGGATGGGAGGGCGATAAAGGGAAGGAGAGAGAGAGAGAGAGAGAGAGAGAGAGAGAGAGAGAGAGAGAGAGAGAGAGAGAGAGAGAGAGGAGAATAGAGGGAGGAAAAGGAAGAGAAAAAGGGAAGCTGAATGCATCGGGGAAAGGGAGCATAAGAAAAGAAAAAAAGAATGAACGAGAAAGAAGAAAATAGGACTGGAGAGGGAGAAGAACGCAGGCAAAAAGGTGGGAGGAAGGGAGTGCGGTAGAATATGAGAAGCACAAGGAAGGAGGGAGGGAGGTAAGAAGGATGGAGGGGCAGGGGGATGGGCCGAAGCGAGCGAGGGAGAGCAAATTTTCGCTTATACGAACGATTTAAGATCCAACGTGATCCGATTCCGGGTTTTCCAAGAAGGTGGTGGTGGTGGAGGCGTCGTGCCGGGCAGCTCTGAGGCGAGGCGCTGGATGAGGCCAATTTCGGGGAGAATCTCGAAGACGTCTGCAGAATTTTCCTCCTCGTTTTGTAATGCTTAATCGCTCGTGTTATCTGAGGGCAATTTAGGGATTTGTCATTGTACGTGTGTGCGTACGTGTGTGTGTGTGTGTGTGTGTGTGTGTGTGTGAGAGAGAGAGAGAAAGAGAGAAAAAAAATACATGAATGTGTGAGTTTGAACTTTGAACAGGAGGCAGTGACCGTGCGTATAAATATATCACCTTGTACACCTATATAAACAATGACTATTATAATATGTCTGTCTCTGTAAACCAACAATAACACCGGCACCAGATACCCCGATCCATAATATCACTTACTCTTTAACCATCTATTACTGACCTCTGACCTTACATAATAAAATGACCAAAATATTTCATCTTCTTAAATAGTGTAAACCGCCTTACTGCACCGTATCTGTTAGTGTTTATAGGATGCGGTGATTCAGAAAAAGATTGACAAATAATAAACACATAATGGTGTCATATTCTTAGTTCCTAGACAACAAACAATCATCAGAAATATTATTAATCACTTCAGACTCATTGGTCAGAGTAATTATAAGTTATATATTTATTTACCGACGTCAGTGTTTATGTGATACGAAATAATATTTATCCCTCTGGTTCCACTACAGACATTTGCATTTAGTTTGAGCAGTTTTAAACTGTTTTAAGAATGTGAATATACTCTCTCTCTCTCTCTCTCTCTCTCTCTCTCTCTCTCTCTCCATCCGTCTATCTGTTTATCTCTTTCAACCTCTCCCCTTTCTGCGTCAACCAATCACAAGCGCTGTAGTATCTTTACTAGGTATGGCTCCTCCAATCAAAGAAAGCCTCACAATGCTTCTTCAACCAATCACAAGCGCTGTTGTATCTCTACTAGGAAAGGCCACGACTGCACCTACCACGATAAGTCCATACCATTTAATATAACATTTCGTTTTGACCTTCGTAGAATTAACAGGTAAATAGGATAAAGAAAGGGGGATTTAGTCTCTGAACTCTTTCTATATCTGATAAATCCATCGTTGTTTGAATCGAAAGTTACCGAGTGTGTGTTGGAAGCGTGTAGGATTTACTGAATAATTTGTGAAGGATTTATTCTTTATGTGTAGGGAGAATTTCATTTGATTTCTCTCTAACTCTCTCTCTTTCTTCCGTCCTTCCATCCACGTATCCAGTCCTCCATTTCTCCATCCACACACCCACTCAATCGTTCATTCCTCCACCCACCCAAACTCCTTCCTTATTTCTTATACATCACGTCATCCTCTTCTCCCCAGCACCCCTATAATCCTCCCCACCAAGACCTCTCACCCCCCTTAATCCTCCGCCCACTAGTCTTCCACGTATCCTCCCTTTCTTTAACCTCCCACAACCTCTACTTCCCCCTTCACCCTCCAACTCACTCTTCCTCTTCTCCCCATCATTCCATCCTCCACCCCTCCCCCTTCCTCTCCATTCTCCCACAGCCTCCCCTCCACACAAACAAACTCCATCAACTTTCTCCACCATCGTTGTCTAGAGTTTGTTAACTGTAAACTCCAGAAGCGAATTACCAACGAGTTTCAACCACCCTTAAGCTGTTTAGTAACCACCTGAGTCTCGTACTTGTGGCTTAGGTACCGCTCAAGGGCTGACTGAAGAAACACGCTTGTGGTGACTGAGACTAAAGTACGGCTTGAGGGTAGTCTCAAGAAACACACTTGAGGGTTGTGTTAGTGGGGGAGGGAGGGGGGGGGGGGGTGTTGTGATTGGATGCAGTGGGAATGTAAGCATGGGGGAGCGGTTGGCGAGTGGCTGTAGGGTCACTGGTTCACTCCCAGGGCAACCCAAGTCAACCTAACTTTGGATGAGCTTCCACTGTAGCTTTAGTTGGGGGAATGAAGTTAGCAAAGTGCACTTACCTTCCACTTTGTTTCCTTGTTTACCGAGACTTAATATGCAGTGTGTTGTGTCAGCCATATGTAACTTTCCCATGTTCATACAGGCATATATACCCACACACACACACACACACACACACACACACACACACACACACACACACACTCACATCAAAATCCAGCTAAGAAAACAGTGTAAGGATTGATGATAATTTCAAATTGAATAGAAATGAATGTGGTGCTGAAACGATGAAATGGTCAGTAGAATCACTTTGCTTTTACCTCGGTCAATGTTTATAATGTTTACTATAACAATGATGTATAGATAACTTGTAATGTTCATTTATTATTATTATTATTATTAGTATTATTATTATTATTATTTACACAATACTTTTTTCATCTTTATATGTGTTAGCATTATGCCACTACCATTGTGTTTTATTATGTTTCACCATCACCATTTTATCGCGTTCCACTACTATTACTGAAACTATAAAAGATTAAATTATTTAAAATTCTAATCTTATTCTCTTAATATTATTCAATGGATGCCAAGTCTTAAACATTTAAAAGATATGTATAAATCCTCATACATATTTACCATGCTCGCTGCAGCAACACTCAGTAATTCCTAAATATTTTATACAGCCAAAATACAACGAATTTCTCGACACGATAAAATATTTTTCCTGCAAAAACCACAACGTTTTTTAGCTTGCGTTAAAATGTACTTAATCAGGTTAGGTCTCTTGGGAAGCATTACCTGAGGTTTGAGGCAGCACGTGTGTATATAGGTAAATACATATATATATATATATATATATATATATATATTATATATATATATATATATATATTATATATATATATTTATATATATATATGGATGAAAATGTGGATTGCGTGAATATTAAGCACTACAATATATTTATTTATTCCGATGATTTATCAACCTAACGGTGTCTGGTGGTTTAGGTTAGGTTAGGTTAAGTTAGAGTTAAGTCCTTAATCATCAGGTGAAATAAGCTAATGTAATCTACCCAATCTTCCCGTCATCTGAAAATATAATTACCCAACGTGGCAAGAGCTTAACGACTGAGATCAAAATATTGTATGTATGTGTCAAGTACCATGTTAGTACACCACAAATATAACTAAATACGTGATTATCCATTAAATTGTAAACGAAAATAACCCAACCTAACCAAACTATACTAACACTTCTTCTACATATCTAAATCACAATATAAAATCCCACCAAAAATTCTTAATCATCATCTAAAAAATATAATTATGGCAAATATTGTCATCGTCGTGAAAAATCTCATTAACTATTTTCAACCCGGGATTAAATTGAAAAAATAATAAATAAAATAAACTGAAAACTATGTGTGGGGTTTGTGCTAGCGGTGATTGAGTCTCTTGCCATCTAATCCTCTTACCACTGGCTTGTAAGACTCTTAACTGGGTACTAATCCCACATTAGAAGGAGTCCAGCGCCAGCGAGAAGCCACAGCCGACGATCTTAATCAGTTTATCCTTGAAGGAGAGAAAATGGGAGAGTGCCAACAGACAAGTAAAAAAAATAAATAACTAAACTGACAAACAAAGAAAGATAGTAAACAGAGTGCGCAAAGATAAGCATCATAAAATACGAATGGAAGGTTGAAGGATGGAAGGTTGGAGGATGGAAGGTTGAAGGATGGAAGGTTGGAGGATGGAAGGTTGGAGGATGGAAGGTTGGAGGATGGAAGGTTGGAGGATGGAAGGTTGAAGGATGGAAGGTTGAAGGATGGAAGGTTGAAGGATGGAAGGTTGGAGGATGGAAGGTTGGAGGATGGAAGGTTGGAGGATGGAAGGTTGAAGGATGGAAGGTTGGAGGATGGAAGGTTGGAGGATGGAAGGTTGAAGGATGGAAGGTTGGAGGATGGAAGGTTGAAGGATGGAAGGTTGGAGGATGGAAGGTTGGAGGATGGAAGGTTGAAGGATGGAAGGTTGGAGGATGGAAGGTTGGAGGATGGAAGGTTGAAGGATGGAAGGTTGAAGGATGGAAGGTTGGAGGATGGAAGGTTGGAGGATGGAAGGTTGGAGGATGGAA
>CAUDMG010003960.1:347500-352500 GCA_958450375.1 Homarus gammarus
AAAGAGGAGGAGAAGAACGAAGAGGAGGGGAAGGAGAGGAGGGGAAGAAAAGGAAGAGGAGGATGAAGAGTGAGGAGTAAAAAAGAAAGAAGAAAGAAGAAGAAGAAGAAGAAGAAGAAGAAAGAAGAAGGAAGAAGAAGAAGAAGAGGATGAAGAGGGATGAGAAAGAATTTTGCGCACCAATTTTATTAATGGCAGTGAATATGAGGATAGATGGGAGAAGGAAAAGGTAGGAGAAGGCGAAGGAGGCGGAGGAGGAGGAAGCTGAGGAGGAAGAGGAGTAAGAAGATAAGGAGGAAAAGAAGGAGGAAGAAGAGGAAGGACAATTTTTAACATAACACTAATTATAGAGACATGAGCAGAAGTAAAAAGAACGGCATGGGGAGGATAAGGATAAAGATGAAGAGGGAGAGGAGAGAAAGAGGAAGGACAAAGAGGGTAAGGAGATGGAAAATAAGAGAGAGGATTATTTGTCCATGATCGAGTGTATGAGGGCAGAAAATATGGTAAGAAAAACAATAAGGAGAAGTAAAGGAAGGAGTAGAAATGAAGAAAGGGGAGGATGAAAAGATAAAGTAGGAGAAGGAAGGGGACCAGGAAGAGGGAATTTTGATAAGGAGGACACAGGAGGAAAGGATGAGAAAGAGGAGAGAGGAACAGGGGGTGATAAGGAGGCAGAGAAGGAGAGTAAATAAAAAAGAGGAAAGTGAAGAAATGAAGGAAGGATGGACAGAAAGGGGCAAATGAGAGATGGATAAGAAGAGGAAGAAGAAATAAGAATGGAGGAAACGAATATGATAAATAGAAGAAGAGAAGGGGAAAGGATAAATTATAATAAAACAAAAGAAAAATAAGAATAACAAAGAATATTTGAACAGAAAAAAATGAAGATAAAAGAGAAAAGAAAACAAGAGCGAAAAAATATAGGCAAAATTAAACAATAGTTCTGAAAAATAAAAATAAAACGATAGACAGACAGAAACTGGGAAAAAAAGAGAAAATAAGAAAAGAAAGAAAGATAAACGTAGTAAAGAAAAGGAGAAAGAAAGAATAGAAAAAAAGGATTAAAAATAGAGTGAAATAACGCAATAATGTAGTCCAACAGGCCCTCAAAAAATCAAGGCAAACGGAGATAAAAAAAGAAAAAACAGACGATAAACCAAGGAGAGAGAGAGAGAGAGAGAGAGAGAGAGAGAGAGAGAGAGAGAGAGAGAGAGAGAGAGAGAGAGAGAGTTGCCTTAGGGTACAGGAGGGAAGGGGAGGAGGGGTGTAGAATAATGAAGATAATGAGGTGGGAAGGACAAAAGAGTGAAGGAGGGGAGGGGGGGACGCTTTTATTGTGCTGTTCAGGGTAAAATTGCCTCACTATGCGTTCAAGTGAGTAAAGACAGGGAGAAAAAGGAGAGGAAGGGAGAGAAAAGATGGAAGGGGGAGAAAGAGAGAAAATAAGAAAAAGAGAGAAGGGGAGAAAAGGCAAGAAGTGGGAATTAAAGAGAGAGATGGAGAAAAGGAAAGAAAGGGAGAGAGAGAGAGAGAGGGAGATTAAGAGAGGAAGGGAGAGAAAGTGAAGCTGACTGAGATAGTTTAAGAGATAAATACAAAAAAGGAGAGAAACAGAGATAGATTAATAAAGAGAGGGGGAGAGAAATTCAAATAATCAAAGAGAGATAGAGAGAAAGAGAAGGAAAGAGAGAAAGGGCTGAAGAGAGAAAGGAATGAAAGAGAGAAAATGAAACATGGAAACAGACAGAGAAAAGGAGGGAGGGACAGAGTGATAAAGAGAAAGTGATCGAATTAGACAGGCAGCGGGCAGAACATGATAAATGAACAGACATGTAGAAGAATGAATAAAGACAGAAAGAGAGAAAGAGAGAAAATGAGATAAGGTGACAGAAATTGAGAAATAGGGAGAATGAAATTGAGAATCAGGATGCGAGAGAGAAAGAAAGAGAGAGAGAGAGAGAGAGAGAGAGAGAGAGAGAGAGAGAGAGAGAGAGAGAGAGAGAGAGTATAAGGTTGAGAGAGATAAATAGGGAGAGAAAGAAAACCAGAGACATGAGAGTTTCCGAGATATAGGGAGAGAGAAGGAGAGAGAAAATCCGTGAAATGGACACAGACATACAGACACAGACCAAAAAAAACCCCAAAAGACAGTTAATCTTTCAAGTTGAGAATCGAACCAGAAAAACTAAACACAACGTAATATAAATATAATAAAGTATAGACACTTACGGTTCACCTCTTGCCTCCATTCCCTTCCTCCCCAAGTTTATGCACTCTCTCTCTCTCTCTCTCTCTCTCTCTCTCTCTCTCTCTCTCTCTCTCTCATGCGGAGGGAAACGCGGCGTCTTCAGGTTACATATCCTCAGCTAATTGTATACCCGCTAGTTGAGACAGTTCTATAGCTAGCTTCTCTTGTTGACGAGAGTTATAAGCTAGTTTTCGCGGAGCTACTAACTGTCAGCACAAGATGGTACCAGAGGCTAACTGAAATCCCCGGCATGGCTCACCTCACTCAGTGGGTAACGGCGTAAATTGGGTGAATAAGCGGCTTTAATGAGGACAAGTTTCGCCCCGGCTCAACAGTCAATTGGCCAGATTTTGCATAATGTGCGAAATAATTTGTCCTTCGCCTGATGCTGCCACGCTACGAGCATTCTAATGTTCGTATTACTGAGAGAAGAGGAGGGAGGAGGAGGAGGAGGAGGAGGAGGAGGAGGAGAGGGGGTATTGTGGAGGAGGAAGAGGAAGAGGAGGAGGAGGAGGTTATTGTGGAAAAGGACGAGGATGAATTTGAGGGGAGGATGTGATAGGAATAGGATGAGAAAGGGGAAAGAAGGAGGTGGAGGATGAGAGGGAAAAGGAGGAAGAAGAAACGAAAAAGGGGGAGAAGTGATGGATCAGGTAGGAAAGAGAAGGACAATATGGAAGAGGAGGAGTAAAAGGTAGGATATGGTGGAAAAATGAGGACAGGGTGAAGGAGGAGGAGAAATGGAATGGATGGTGGAAAGATGAAGATAGAATGACAAAGAAGTAGGAGGAGGAGGAATTGGAGGAGAAGGGTAGGAAGAAGGAGGAAGAATAGGAGAGAACTTGTAAGTCTATTCTATGTCTATCCTGATGCTGTGGAAGAGATAATGACATGATCCTATATTAACTTAGACACAGAAACGTACAGTCACCTCAAAAAGTCTGCGTCTCCTTCCGAATGAATCCACATCGAAACTAAATGAGATAATACAACGCCAGCTGTGTTGAGATCCTGAACTACTTACACCATTGACCAGTGAACATTCTTGGTTATAATGTCCCTTACCTGAGGATGTTATACACATTTCCTCGATGAACAAACAAACGATTCCTTTCTTCTTCTTTCAGTAGTGTCACACACACACACACACCAGATGAAGACAGCAGGTTATTGAAATTCTCAGGGAAGAATGTCATTCTTAACACATAAGCAAATTATGCCCTTGATCATTATGACATCACAGAAATATCAATATATTTTACATGGATGTCAATAATTTGTTTAAACGTGAATCTATTACACATAATAATATGATGTAACATATGCAAGGCGCTTATTTCTCACTTGAAAGGCGCAATAAAAGTCCCCTATGCACGAGATACAGCAAACAAAATATTGAAATACGACCCAAGTGACATCTTATCGTCCACCACCAGCCAGCGGCAGGAAGGTATGGAACTGCTTCACACCTTGTTAAAAAATAAATCATTTATTTTAAAGTTAATATACGCATTTCATTGTGGTGGTCTGACCCCACACACTATGAAACCTTCAAAATGACAGCTTACCAGTTGTATTTACAAGACCAGGAAGGTGAAAAAATGGAATTAATATTTAGATCGACTGGATAATATTCAAACCCACAACAATTAAATATAACTTGCTACTGTTGTTATAACTGTTATATATAGTTCTGCTCTTACTCGTCATTATTCTACTGTCTTTATGTTTCGTTCTTGCAGTAAGTTAATACATCACCAAACAGCCAACACATACTGTGTCTCAGAGCATCATCACCTTAGTCCACACTTACACGACTGATAACAGCGTGTCTCTTGGCTCCCTGGCGCCCCCGTGTACAAATGGTTGTTACAAATTATTAAGTCATTTTAGAATAATTTAGAACCACATTTTAACATTTTGCTTCTTCTTAGTCTCGTAAATAGTCATTAAGCCATGGTGTCTTATCATTAAACGTAATCATGTTTAACAATAAACAGGTTACTGGATCAAGAAAATTTCCCGAGTGACCTTGAGTGACTTTATATAGCAAACGTGATCCCGATCTTCAACACGAGAAGTAACGGCGACTTCCTCAGTTATGGAGACGCAAGACTGCTGAGCAAGTATAAAAACAATGATATCTGATAAATAAACCTGACTTGTACATACCTGTAATATGATGTGGTGTTTTACGGTCCCTCGAGGAACTGTTAACTTTCAATTATCTGTAAAAAACAAAAAAAATCAGTTTAACTTTCCATCTTACTTCACTCCTTTAAAAATGTTGTTAAGGTTAGATGAAAGTCGCCATTTATACCACATTATATATTGGAAGGATTTCACAGATTTTTTTTTTTTTAGTAAAAATATTTATTAAGTGGGAGAGGAATAAAAAATGACTATGTAGTAATACCTTTAGAAGTGTTCTTACCAAACGGCAACAGCTTGTGTGGCTACGACAATTGGCTACAGAAACCAAACAAAGCACACCAAATACCAGATATGTAAGATCATTAAGTTTGGTTTTGTTGGTTCGTGTTGTCTGTCATCAATAATGGTTTAGAACTTCAGTCTTCATGAGGGAGTTTTGATGATAAGATCATAAAGTTCTGAAGGAAATCAATATTTTTCACATTCCTACATTTTCTCTTTATTTCTCATTAGTTAAGCATCTATATATTACAACAAACGTGTCCGAAACGATCTGCCCCCCCCCCCCCCCCCCATAAGTAACCTTCACTTATGG
>CAUDMG010003960.1:355000-362500 GCA_958450375.1 Homarus gammarus
CCCTCTCTCCTTCCCTCCTCCCTCCCCCAAAATATATCCACTTTTGGAATGTTCGTCATATAAAGAAAATAATGGCAGTTTTCTTTCACTTTCTCTCTGCCTCAACGATTAAATAAACTTTCTCCCATTCCAAAAATAGTTGGTGGATTTTATTGTCACAAGAACTTATCTTTGTTGTTCATTTGTTAATTTCTGTTTTGTTTATTTATATTTATCTTTTGTTTCTCATTGTTATATTTCATTTGGTTCTGTTTATTCATTATATTTTTTTTATTTATTACTTTATTATATTCTTATATCTATCTATTTATCAGCTATTATAATTTTACTTCTTAAATGGAAAACAAAACTGTATTTTCTTCTGTAAATTTTAACCATCACTTAAGTTACCAGGTTGTGTACTGTATATGTTGATGTGTACATATGCAAGTTTCTATGTACACTTACCTCCTGAGTGTAAGTGCATATATATATGTATATATATATATAAATATAGGTAGACTTGTATATGTATGAATTCTTGCATCTGTGTACGTATTATCACACAAGTGCGTCTACATGTGCACATACTGTATATCCCTTGCTATTTTTGTGTGTGCAGAGAATTTTTCGCAGGTCGGTACAGAGACGTAGCATACAACCCAGCCTTGAGTGAGTTGTAACTCGTGCATTGCCAACGTGACTCACATCCTCCAGGTTCTGAGGCGACCATCCCAATGAGAGAGAGAGAGAGAGAGAGAGAGAGAGAGAGAGAGAGAGAGAGAGAGAGAGAGAGAGAGAGAGAGAGAGAGAGAGAGTAAGTATGGTGTGGACTGAGATGGTTGATGTAGCATTAAGTTTGTCTTCGATGACGATCAGGAGAAAGTTCAAGTATCTCCCAGGAGGTAAGAGACAGTCAAAGGTCTCTCAGAAAAATCTCAAAGGTCTCTTAGGGACAGGAGTAAATTAAATAGTAAGAAAAATACAGATATAAGCTATACACTGTTGGTAATGTAAACACGATTGAATCTTTTAAGTGTTTGTAACCTAGTTTATAGAGAAATGAATCGTTATTTTCCTATACATTTAAAACATTAATGTAGTTTTATATACAGATAAGAAATACATGTAAAAGAGATTAGTTGACTTAGTGAATGGATAATGAAGAGTAGAAATAAAGAAGAGATAATAACAACAAACCTAATAATAATAAGATAGAGAAATAATATGGAATAAGATGAAGACTTAGGGGTGATGAATATAAGGTATAAGGGAGAGGTATAAGGAAGGTATGAGGAAGGGGATGTAAGTATAATGATCATCTACCTAAAAATATTACTTATTAAAGCTGTGAAGACAAAATAGTATAATGAATATCAATGTATTTTTTCTTTAAGGATTATGAATAGGAAGACAATATGGAGAAAGACAATGGCTGACATTTTACCGTCGCTTAAAGGATTTTATATAAAGAAAGTAATTAAGGATCTCTAAACAGGATGTCAAGGAATCCATAACAACATGTTACAGATCTCACAGAAAGGTTCTCTACGGGGCAAGAGGAAATAATTGATCTTTCAAGGGCAAGAGGAAGTAGCATGTCTCTCAGGGGGTGAAGTGAAGAGTGGTAGGAAAGAGGGAGGAAGGGAGGTGTGAGGTTGCTGGGAGGGGTGAAGTGAAGGGTGGTGGGAGAGGTGGGAGAGAGGGAGGAAGGGAGGTGTGAGGTTGCTGGGAGGGGTGAAGTGAAGGGTGGTGGGAGAGAGGGAGGAAGGGAGGTGTGGGGTTGCTGGGAGGGGTGAAGTGAAGGGTGGTGGGAGAGGTGGGAGAGAGGGAGGTGTGGGGTTGCTGGGAGGGGTGAAGTGAAGGGTGGTGGGAGAGAGGGAGGAAGGGAGGTGTGAGGTTGCTGGGAGAGGAGAGAGAGGGGGTAAGCGAAGTAAAGGTGTCAGAGAAACTATAGGTGAAAGGTGAAATGAGAGGAAGAAAGATACGGGATCGTATAAATAAATGAAACTAAGAAAAAGTTGAAGATATGAAAGAAAAGCAGAAAAAGGGAAAGATAAAAAATGAATAGAAAAACAGAAAGAAAGCGAAGCAGACGAAAATATCAGATAAAAAGGAACCTTGCAAAAAAAGAAAGAAAATAACACACATCTCTTGAAATAGACAAAAAAAATCAACAGAAAAAAAATGTGAAATAAAAACGGATAAAACACAACAGATGAACCATCAATAAATCAACCAACACTGTAGCTCACCATGTCAACCCCGGTGTCTACCTTACCACAGCCAGGTAGGGAGTTTGAACCTAGCACCATGAATTATGAAGGCGAGCCAGGATACCTACCCCGCCACGACCACCCCAGATGTAGCACGCTTGTCCAGGATGAATAAACAAACACAGGGCAGACAGGTAGTGTTTTTCGGTGATTATAGTTAGGAAAACAAGGTTGAAGCCTCTCGTGTTGTACTGTTGTACGATTAATGTTACAACTTGTGCAGCTTACACACACGGGGTGTATACAGTAGGTTATAGGAGAGAGAGAGAGAGAGAGAGAGAGAGAGAGAGAGAGAGAGAGAGAGAGAGAGAGAGAGAGAGAGAGTAACTGCATGACCACTTGCACAGAGGCGTGTGAAGGTACACCCGACGATTTTGTGAAGTAAATACTTTAGGAGAAAGTCTCAAAAGGTAAATATTTCAAAATATATAAACCTTGACCAAGGGTGTAGCCAGCACACTGAACCCCTGGCCAGGGGACCTTTGTTTACATTGGTTGTGCGAGGTGCTCGTTTGTAACGAGGTGACACACAGTTCAAGCTGCTGGTTAAACTATTATACCAACGTGGGGCGACAGAAAACTCAAGCTGCCACAGTTGACTGTGCTCTTTTTTCTTATACTTAAAAAAAAAATAGTTATTTCGACTCCACTCTCTTACTGTGGTATGACCCCAGCTTCTGGAGGATGTACAGGGAGAACTCAGTCCTTGGTGAATTAATACTGACCAGTGATAGTAGCAGTGTAACATCTACCAGTGAGCACCAGATGGTTAAGAGGGTATTGGTAGCCACGCACCCTCCTCCTACCGCAGTGTGTGTGGACTAGCGACTAGAAAAAGCTCCTACACACACTGTACTGAAGAACATTGTCCCAACCTCTGCCACATACGCTGTAAGCATCCAAACCAGGAGCTTTGTTGCTCCCAGGTAGAGGACTTAAGGACTCTAGGTGGCCTTAATCATCCAGTGGAGTACGAGATACCAACAAACCAGCCCGTGGCACAGGTACAGGACCACAGCCTCCTCTGCTCTCCTGTCACAAGGGCATTCGTCTCTTTCTGAAAATACAGAGGACCTCCTAGCCTAGCATCAGAGACCTTGAGTGGGCTCTCTCCCAGACAACTAATGAACTGACATTCATATAGGCCAGGAACAACACACACCACATCCTCGCAATTGCTGATGAAAAAAAATAAAATCTCTAAAGCAGCTCCTAATAGCCATTACTGAGGCCATTGTCAGCCTGGGAGAGGGTGTGTCCAGCTGCAAGTCTATCAGTGTCTCAACTGTTCCTAACTCAATTGACGCAAGCTACGAGGAGACGACATCCCAAAGCTTGGAGCGAGGGTGAAGAGAAGATACGCTCCCAGAAGCTATGCAGCACAACTTCCCCCTAGTATACCAAAACCCACGCATGACCTACCCAGCCACTCGCCCCACACCTCCCCAGGGTCAATCTGCGCCCACAACTTAAATGCGAAAACAAGTTCCTTCCTCCTCCAGCAGGCAGTTTGCCATTCATCGAAGTCGGTGTGCCCACACGCCCTCCTCACAGCCGAGGGCTACCTCCCAACAGTCTGTCTACGTTCCTTCCCCTCACCTTTCTCACCAACAACCCAAAGATGGGAACAGTTGAAACGGCAGGACGGCCAAAAACACCTCTGACAGAACACATAGAACCTTATAACACACCTGACAGTATACAGAGAACCTTATAACACACCTGACAGTACACATAGAACCTTATAACACACCTGACAGTATACGTAGAACCTTATAACACACCTGACAGTATACATAGAACCTTATAACACCTCCTGACAGTATACATAGAACCTTATAACACACCTGACAGTATACATAGAATCTTATAACACACCTGACAGTATACATACCACCTTATAACACCCCCTGACAGTATACATAGAACCTTATAACACACCTGACAGTATACACAGAACCTTATAACACACCTGACAGTATACATAGAACCTTATAACACCCCCTAAGAGTATACATATCAGCTCAGAACACCCAGATAAGGTACCCAGAATCCAATGAAACCTAGATAATGTAAAACAGAACTCGGGAATAATCACTGAAAATTGCGGACTCCATGCAATACGTGTTCGCTTATGCAGAGAACAAAATGCAAATCGAGTATTTTTTTTTTTTTTAGAGAGCGCGTCCGACTCGGATCCTTTCATGATGTGTAAAATGTTTTTTATGTCGGCCGTAATTCTCCACTTCAGGCTCCTGTATCGTGTTGCTTTCTCTCTTGTGACAACGTGTGTGTGTGTGTGTGTGTGTGTGTGTGTGTGTGTGTGTGTGTGTGTGTGTGTGTGTGTGTGTTTCTTTATATTTAACTGTTAATTGCTACTTTTATTATTATTTATGAAATTATTAATCGCTTATTTTTCTATTTGTTTATCAACCAAGAGAAAATTGAATTATGTGAGTGAAGCGGAATGTTAAAATAGGAAAGGAAGAATAATGAAGTAGAAGGTGATACTAAGAAATGAAGGAAGAGAGAGAAGGAATGAAGGAAAAAGGAGGATGGAGGGGAGGAAGATGAAAAAAACCGAAGGGAAAGAAAGAAAGAAAAAAGAAAGAAAGAAAGAAAGAAAGTGAGATTGACATAAAGACACTGTAAGGAAGTACAAAAACAAAGGGAGAGAGAGAGAGAGAGAGAGAGAGAGAGAGAGAGAGAGAGAGAGAGAGAGAGAGAGAGAGAGAGAGCTACGGATAGATATTTATACACGAGATACATATACTTGGAAATCATGAGGCTGTTTGAAATATATACTGTACATAGAAAAACAGAGTAATTCAATTTCCTTACTGTCAATCGCACCTGTCACTCTCACTTGTCTCTCACTTATCTCACTCACCTGTCTCTCTCACTCATCACTCTTACCTGTCTCTCTCACTTGTCACTCTTACCTGTCTCACACACCTGTCTCTCACCTGTTTCACTCACCTGTATCTCTCACTTGTCACTCTTACCTGTCTCCCTCACTTGTCACTCTTACCTGTCTCACTCACCTGTCTCTCACCTGTTTCATTCACCTGTCTCTCTCACTTGTCACTCTTACCTGTCTCATTCACCTGTCTCTCACCTGTTTCACTCACCTGTCTCTCTCATTTGTCACTCTTACCTGTCTCCCTTACCTGTCTCTCTTACTTGTCTCTCTTTTCTGTCATTCTCGTGTCTCTCTCTCACTTGTTTCTCTCTTTGACGCTTCTCGAGAAGTTTGAGGAGTCTAGAAAATAAACAGCCTCTCTCTCTCTCTCTCTCTCTCTCTCTCTCTCTCTCTCTCTCTCTTCATTCCTCATTCCCTAAACCCTGAAAACTGTTGGTTGTTTACATTTCTCCTTGTCTTTCTAACTTCTAAGTCCTTTCCTCCCTCTATTCTTCCTTCTTCCTTTTCTTCACAACTTCCAATGAAACCTGCATTTTCCTCTACATCCCTTACTTTCTCTAACTACCAAATTCCCTCCCTCCCTCTTTCCCTTTTCTCTTTCCTTCCTTCCTTCATGGATTTCTTTCTTCCTCCTTCTTTCCTTCATCATTCTTTCCTTCATGTCTTCCTACTCCTCCATTCATTTTTCCCTCCTATTCTCCTTCTTTCCTTCCTTCTTTTCTTTCTTCCTTCTCCTTTCATCCTTCATTCCTTCCTACTTTCCTTTCTTTCTTCTCTCTTCCTTCCTCCTTCTTCTTCTTCTCTTCCTTCCCTCCTTCCTTCTTCACTATCACCTCCCAGGGGTAAAGGACAACTCCCAAACCTTACCAGTGAAGGCTCCCTCCTGGAGCGAATCATCTAATAAATATTTCAAACACCTGTGATGTCCTACACATGGGATGAATCTTGTAACCCAGCTTCCCTGTCCTCTCTGACACCTGCGTGGGTCGACTAACAGGTGCAAGAGGGTGTTGTGACAGGTGTAAAGTGCCCGCTAAAAGGAAGAATTACACCTTTGATAGCTTCACGTGCACAGGTGTGGTGAGATAATGATGCTATGAAGGTTTTATTCTTAAATATGTTGAGGAAGTTGAGTCACACACACACACACACACACGACTCTCAGACCACCAGCGATGGAAATGTATTTTGTTATGTAATTATTACCTGCCCGGGAGGATGTAAGTCAACCTCAGCATAATAACAGAACATGCGATTTGATACCTTGCTTGATATCAGGTTTACTTCTCCCTGCCAGAGAGTGAGGGAGGGAGAAATAAAGAGAAAATAAGAGAATGAGGGAAAGAGAGAGAATGAGGGGGGGGATGGCCAAAAAAAAGGACAGATAAGGAAAGAGTGGGAAAGAGAAAGAGATAAAGAAGAAGGAAAAGGAGAAAGAGAAGGTAAGGAAATGAAAAAAAAAGAAAGGAAAGGAGAGATAATTCCAGAGTTAGAGAGATAGACAGGCATGTTCAGGCCAATAACAATTCACTGTAATAAACTTTGTTCATCAAAATATCTCGACAAAAAATCACTCCACAAAAGAGTGAGCTAAATAACAGAACAAATGTTAATATCTCTCCCAGAGTTACACAATACCAACATGAATCTGTTTTATGAAATAATCGTCCCCATAAACCGGACCACAACTCGAGTTTTACAACAAATAAACTTTGTATTTTTGTCGAGGCTAAAATTCTCTGCAGCAATTTTTATTATATTAGTTGTCGTTTGGATCATTTGTGTATTTGTATTATCGTCTCTTCCCTTTCTTATTTTTCTTTATGTTCTTTATAACGGCTGTTCTTATCTTAACTCTCTTTAATACAAGACATTTATGGTAAACACACACACACACACACACACACACACCTACATGCACGTGTGTGTGTGTAAATAATAACAATAATAATAATGTGCGTGTGTGTGTGTGTGTGTAATTTCAGTTCCAATCGACTTCACATTAGTGCCGCCGACGATCGCTCGCTCTGTTACACAGACGACAAAATGATTTTCAATTAAATTGTAAAACCAATAACAGTATTTATCTCAACCATTACAATTTGACCAAAAATACACCGTGCATAAAAATAATACACATTTAGACCAAAAGTAATGATCAGGGGACATTTGGTGTGTAACAGGTGAGTCATTACGGCACTTATGGATTCATTCACCTGTAACTATACTTCATTTTTAGTCCATTTAACACGCGGACTTTGAACATACAATCAACGACCTCACCAGCAAGGAATCGAACCCTCGACCTACTGGGTGTGACTA